>JBBPBX010006761.1:36250-48873 GCA_038048925.1 Garcialebias charrua
GTGTGTGTGTGTGTGTGTGTGTGTGTGTGTGTGTGTGTGTGTGTGTGCATGTGTGCTAGAATAAACTACTACAGTACTTGTACTACTATTCCTATTTCGCGGATTTTCACTTATCGCGTGGCTTCAGGGTACGGATCCACTATGATAAATGAGGGACTACTGCAATATAAAACTCAAAGTATAGAGAAAATGGATTTTTTTTTAATTTATTTGACCGAAAGGAGTGTATAATTTTATGATATGACAAAAGTTTCACCTAAAGGACACTAGAGGGCTGTAATTTTACCGGGAGGTTTTGGGGGTGTTTAAAACAATAAAAAACAATAAAAAAATTTAAGAAGAGTTTTTAGCCTTTGTCAAGATGATCATCTTTACTGATAGCACTAAAATAAGGAAATTATAAGGAAATTACATGAACCAAAATAAATATATATGGCAAATCTTTTCCCCATAAGACCTGAGGGTTAAATATAAATGCATTATTGTAAATAACTTCTTACCAATTTCCACAGTTGGAACATAACTTCTGATGTCAGTGCTGGATATTGTTTCGACTGATCTAAGCAGCTGTGGCTCCACTCTTGAAAGTTGCCGGAAACTGTCAACAGAGTATACAAGCTCTGGCTTCAGGGAAATCAGTCTCAGTTCATCCAAGTCTGCATTCCTTGAACCAATGGCAAGTGGTGCAACCTGATTTCTCTTGAGCTGGTCAGCTTGTTGGGATACATCATCTGAAGATTTTCCACCTGTAACTAGGATGAGGAACTGAGGTATGCCTTCTTCAACTCGGCTTCCCGCAGACCTCTGGAAGATGTTTCTATTGACCCACTCCATAGCACGGCCTGTGTTAAGAAGATTTCCACCTTTGCTTCGAAGTCTTCCCACGGCCTGCCGTAATTCACTTTTGGATGAGTGCTCGTTAAGAAGGAATTCTGCGTTTGCGTCATCACTGTACTGCACCACAGAAACTCGGACTCTGTCTAATCCTACATCCAGCTTGTCCACAACTCTTGTTATCATGTCTCGGATAGATGAAAACTCGTTGCGTGATGCTGTTGAGCCATCAATGAGGAATACAACATCCCTCTTATCTCCTGTCGCAGGTGGTGGTGTGATTACTGTTCAAAAAAGAATACAGCCACAGGAAGGAATTGTGGTTAATGCTTACTTAGTTACACACAGACATAAAGGACATAAATGGTGACATAAAAAAGCAAACAGTTTTAAATATATCATGGTAGGGCCAATAGCATGTGCAAATTTACGCTAGACTGTTCTTGAGACGCATTTAAGTAATTACCCTGAAAAGTTGGGAACTCTGGCCTCAACCTTGCAATGTCGTCATCTGACATCTCTGTTAGTTGGTTGATTAGAGTGTCTTGGACTGTGTACAAGCCAGGCAGGTCGTCCACAGTGAAGGCAAAACCGGACACAAATGACGATATTTGCAGCTCTGTTGGGTTGACATCTCTGGTGCCGATGCTGAAAGGAATAACTCTGGATTGTTTGAGGGAATTAGCTTCACGTTGTATGTCATCTGTAGAGGGCCCACCGGATACAACGATTGCAAACTGTGGCACTCCCTCTTGCTTTCTGCTACCTCTTCCTGGTATCATAACATCCTGCCTTAGAAACCTCAAGGCCTGGCCCAGATTACGCTGCCTCCCTCCTCGCTGCCTCATTTCCCTGATGCTTTTCAAAACACCTTCTTTTGTTGTTTGGCTATTCAGGAACATGTCAGCTTCAGGATAATCGCCATACTGGACCACACCAATCCGGATCTTGTTTTCGCCCACATTGAGATTGACCACCACCCTCCGGATGAACTCCTGGATGATAGCAAATTCCCGTCCAACATTGTCAGACCCATCGACAATGAAAACAATATCCTTCTTAGGGCCCTGTGATTCAGCTGAAAAAGTGAAAGAAAAAAATACATGTTATTCTGTTTTAGAGGTGATATAAATATGAAAAACAGATATTTTCTGCAGTTGAAAATCAACATATGATAGCAGCTTGTGGACTTTGTGATGAGCCATTTTTGTGCAAGAGCCCTGTAGAGCAAGTAGTTCATACTTAAATTGTAGTTGGCAGTTGATGCATATAGAAACGTGTCTCGCAACTGAAAATGAAAAAGCAACTCAGCAGAGTGTAAAGGAGGCAACAGAAAAAAGTGATTTGTTTACAAAAGTTTGTGGTGAATGAGGATTGCTACCAATCCACAATGATTTAAGTCTTATCATGATTAAGATTTCATGTACTGTATTTTGGATGTTTTTGTGAGATTGACTAGTCAGATGAAAACAGTAGCAGTACACATGAGAGAAAATTAAAGTTAGAAGTATTAATTTAAAAGACCAGAAAGTCTTTAATTTAACCATTAAGGCATTAAAGGTTCAGTATGTAATTTCTGGAACACGCTGGAACTTAGGAAAATTTTGAACAGAGAAACGTTTCTGGTCCCTCCCCCTCAAAGCCATATATGGCTCTGAGGGGGAGGGACCATAAACCCCAGGAAAATTTTGAACAGAGAAACGTTTCTGGTCCCTCCCCCTCAAAGCCATATATGGCTCTGAGGGGGAGGGACCATAAACCCCTTGCTCTGCTGAAATTCAAATTCAAGCCCTGTTTTTAATTGGCTGATTCAAATTCAAGCTCTGTTTTAAATGGCTGGTTACAAACTCTGTTTTTATTGGCTGGTTAACGGCAGGTCACTGTGACTTTTTAGAAATGCTTTTAGAGAAGCAAGGGGACAATAGTTTTTTTCAGAGATTACTTGTCTAAAATCAGTATGTCAGGAGGTAGTGACAGAGTGAAGAAATATGTTAAAAATATATTGTTAGAAAAGTTACATACAGCTCCTTTAAGGTAAGGATCAACAAATTCTCTCGAATTAGTTTCTGTAAAAGGTAACTTTTTAGCTATTTGTCCTGCATTTTGTTCTTAAAAGCAAAGCAAATGAAAAGTCAAAGTCAAAGCTAAACTCACCAAGCTCTACATTCATTTTGCATCAGCTATTTTCTGTAAAGATTTATCTAAAGAAATGGATGAAAACATCTGGTGGCAAACAGAAGACCACATGTACGAGAAGAAAAAGTAAAGCAGTAAATATGTAAACATTATTAAGTATCGGTATTCATATTACTCCTTTTCCTCTAAAAAAAAATTTCAGCAACAGAAGTTATTTAGCAAAATCTGGTATGAAAAAGTTTCCATCATGTTTAAAGAATGCTATGGAAAAGGCAGGATTTGAAAAAGTATTATTTCTGTCAATGTAGAACAAATAAAAGTTGCTAAAAATACATTAAAAAAAAAAGAAAAGAAATGAGTTGACATTAAAATAATCCCGAAAACATCCTTAACAATATACATACCTAGAGTGGGGGGAGATTGTGAGGTGAGATTAACTGTAACAGTATCAATATAAAGTTGGAGTACTTTATCAAATCTGTCAAGGTTATTGAATTCAGACACAGATATAGCATGACTGGGCTTGTGGGATACTCTCTGGAGTTCTCTCATGTCAGAGCCTCTGTTTCCAATTGTAAAGATCCGGACACCCATCTGTTTGAGAGCAGACACTGGTGCGTCAATATTGTCAGAAGATCTTCCACCACTTAGCAATGTTAGGAGCTGTGGAACTCTTTGCAAGTGCCTGCTTCCAGCAGAGGCAGTGAAGACGTTATCCTTCAAGTACTGGAGAGCTGCTCCAGAATTGAGGAGCCTTCCACCTTTGTGCCTCAAACCTCTGACAGCGTCAAGGATCTGGCTTTTTGTTGTGTGTGTGTTCAAATAGAACTGAACAGCTGGATCTCTGCTGTACTGAACCACTGAGACTCGATCTTTCTTGTCATCCACACTGAGTGTTTCAACTACTTTTTCCACAAAGTCTCGCATAGCTGGGAATTCGGTTCTGGTACCATCGGATCCATCAAGCAAGAACACATAATCCTTTCCTTCTGGCTTTCTTTCCACTAGGGAGCATAGAATTGGACACATAGATAGGTCAGTAACAAACCTCTCCTATATAGGAGTCAGAAAATAAAAGCTAACCCCTAAGAGCAAACGTGTCTCTTTCTGTTGGTAGAAGCCTCTTTTGTTCCATTTAGAATGAGGTTCACCTAACTTTGCAAAATGCATGTTAGCACAGATCAGGTTGTGTTCAACTATGATTTTTAAAAGTAAGATGTGTCATAACCTTACCAGTCACTGTTGGTGTCAAAGGTGTCGCACTTAACTTCACTGTGCTCATTAAAGACAAGAGCGGCTCTTGGACACTAAGGAGGTCACTGTACTCAGTCACTGAGAGAGCGTACCTAGGCTCAAATGATATTTTCTGCAGCTCTCTAGCGTCAGAGGTTCTGGTTCCAATACCCAACACAACAATGCCTTGTTGTTTGAGTGCAGAGGCTGGAGCATCTACATTGTCATTAGACCTTCCCCCTTTGACCAGGATCAACATCTGTGGAACACCTTGCAAGCGCCTACTCCCAGAGGAGTTTGTAAAGACATTGTCCCTGACGTACTGGAGAGCTGCTCCTGTGTTGAGTATTCTTCCCCCTTTGTGTCTAAGCCCTTTGACTGCATCCAAAATGTCATCTCTTGTTCTAAATGTGTTCAGATAGGAATGGACTTCAGCTTCTTTGCTGAACTGGACCACAGAGACACGGTCCTTGTTTTCTCCCACATTGAGTTTCTCCACCACTTTTTCAACTAAGTCACGCATGGCAGGAAAGCCCTCTCTTGTGACATCAGAGCCATCAAGGAGGAACACAATATCCTTTTTAGTATCAACTGAAAAAGAGAGGAAAACAAAAAGTCAAACCTTTACTAAAACCAACCTAACTGGCTATTGATCCACAGAGGACTGTTTTTGACATTGTTGCTTGTAGCTACCTACATTTTGAACAGGAGAAAACAAACACTAGAAAAGGCGTGCAAACTTGTGCTATACATAAATCACACTACAATGTCCTCCATAAGTGTCGTTGACACAAGATAGACAAGGGCTCGAGCCAACAAGAGACCATGTTTGATAACATACCCATTACAGTAGGGGATTCTGGAGTGACGTCAATAACCACAGCATCAATGGAAGTCTGAAGTTGCTGTTGGACACCTTCAAGGTTATTGAATTCAGACACAGATATAGCATAACTGGGCTTGTGGGATACTCTCTGGAGTTCTGTCATGTCAGAGCCTCTGTTTCCAATTGTAAAGATCCGGACATCCATCTGTTTGAGAGCAGACGCTGGTACGTCAACACTGTCCGTAGATCTTCCACCACTTAGCAATGTTAGGAGCTGTGGAACTCTTTGCAAGTGCCTGCTTCCAGCAGAGGCAGTGAAGACGTTATCCTTCAAGTACTGGAGAGCTGCTCCAGTATTGAGGGGCCTTCCGCCTTTGTGCGTCAAACCTCTGACAGCATCAAGGATCTGACTTTTTGTTGTGTGTGTGTTCAAATAGAACTGAACAGCTGGATCTCTGCTGTACTGAACCACTGAGACGCGATCTTTCTTGTCATCCACACTGAGTGTCTCAACTACTTTTTCCACAAAGTTTCGCATAGCTGGGAAATCGGTTCTGGTACCATCGGATCCATCCAGCAAGAACACATAATCCCTTCCTGCTGGCCTTCTTTCCACTAAGGAGCATAGAATTAGACACATGATTATTTCTTAGTAACAAACCTCTCCTATATAGGAGTTAGACAATAAAAGCTAACCCCTAAGAGCAAAAGTGTCTCTTTCTGTTGGTAGAAGCCTCTTTTGTTCCATTTAGAATGAGGTTCACCTATCTTTGCAAAATGCATGTTAGCACAGATCAGGTTGTGTTCAACTATGATTTTAAAAAGTAAGACGTGTCATAACCTTACCAGTCACTGTTGGTGTCAAAGGTGTAGCACTCAACTTCACTGTGCTCATTAAAGACAAGAGCGGCTCTTGGACACTAAGGAGGTCACTGTACTCAGTCACTGAGAGAGCGTACCTAGGCTCAAATGATATTTTCTGTATCTCTCTAACGTCAGAGGTTCTGGTTCCAATACCCAACACAACAATGCCTTGTTGTTTGAGTGCAGAGGCTGGAGCATCTACATTGTCATTAGACCTTCCCCCTTTGATCAGGATCAACATCTGTGGAACACCTTGCAGGCGCCTACTCCCAGAGGAGTTTGTAAAGACATTGTCCCTGACGTACTGGAGAGCTGCTCCCGTGTTGAGTATTCTTCCCCCTTTGTGTTTAAGCCCTTTGACTGCATCCAAAATGTCCTCTCTTGTTCTAAATGTGTTCAGATAGAAATGGACTTCAGCTTCTTTGCTGAACTGGACCACAGAGACACGGTCCTTGTTTTCTCCCACACTGAGTTTCTCCACCACATTTTCAACAAAGTCACGCATGGCAGGAAAGCCATCTCTTGTGACATCAGAGCCATCAAGGAGGAACACAATATCCTTTTTAGTATCAACTGAAAAAGAGAGGAAAACAAAAAGTCAAACCTTTGCTAAAACCAACCTCACAGGCTATTGATCCACAGAGGACTCTTTTTGACATTGTTGCTTGTAGCTACCTACATTTTGAACAGGAGAAAACAAACACTAGAAAAGGCGTGCAAACTTGTGCTATACATAAATCACACTACAATGTCCTCCATAAGTGTCATTGACACAAGATAGACAAGGGCTCGAGCCAACAAGAGACCATGTTTGATAACATACCCATTACAGTAGGGGATTCTGGAGTGACGTCAATAACCACAGCATCAATGGAAGTCTGAAGTTGCTGTTGGACACCTTCAAGGTTATTGAATTCAGACACAGATATAGCATAACTGGGCTTGTGGGATACTCTCTGGAGTTCTGTCATGTCAGCGCCTCTGTTTCCAATTGTAAAGATCCGGACACCCATCTGTTTGAGAGCAGACGCTGGTACGTCAACACTGTCAGTAGATCTTCCACCACTTAGCAATGTTAGGAGCTGTGGAACTCTTTGCAAGTGCCTGCTTCCAGCAGAGGCAGTGAAGACGTTATCCTTCAAGTACTGGAGAGCTGCTCCAGTATTGAGGGGCCTTCCGCTTTTGTGCGTCAAACCTCTGACAGCGTCAAGGATCTGGCTTTTTGTTTTGTGTGTGTTCAAATAGAACTGAACAGCTGGATCTCTGCTGTACTGAACCACTGAGACTCGATCTTTCTTGTCATCCACACTGAGTGTCTCAACTACTTTTTCCACAAATTTTCGCATAGCTGGGAATTCGGTTCTGGTACCATCAGATCCATCCAACAAGAACACATAATCCCTTCCTGCTGGCTTTCTTTCCACTAAGGAGCATAGAATTAGACACATGATTAGTTCTTAGTCACAAACCTCTCCTATATAGGAGTCAGACAATAAAAGCTAACCCCTAAGAGCAAAAGTGTCTCTTTCTGTTGGTAGAAGCCTCTTTTGTTCCATTTAGAATGAGGTTCACCTATCTTTGCAAAATGCATGTTAGCACAGATCAGGTTGTGTTCAACTATGATTTTAAAAAGTAAGACGTGTCATAACCTTACCAGTCACTGTTGGTGTCAAAGGTGTAGCACTTAACTTCACTGTGCTCATTAAAGACAAGAGCGGCTCTTGGGCACTAAGGAGGTCACTGTACTCAGTCACTGAGAGAGCGTACCTAGGCTCAAATGATATTTTCTGCAGCTCTCTAGCATCAGAGGTTCTGGTTCCAATACCCAACACAACAATGCCTTGTTGTTTGAGTGCAGAAGCTGGAGCATCTACATTGTCATTAGACCTTCCCCCTTTGACCAGGATCAACATCTGTGGAACACCTTGCAGGCGCCTACTCCCAGAGGAGTTTGTAAAGACATTGTCCCTGACATACTGGAGAGCTGCTCCCGTGTTGAGTATTCTTCCTCCTTTGTGTCTGAGCCCTTTGACTGCATCCAAAATGTCCTTTCTTGTTCTAAATGTGTTCAGATAGAAATGGACTTCAGCTTCTTTGCTGAACTGGACCACAGAGACACGGTCCTTGTTTTCTCCCACACTGAGTCTCTCCACCACTTTTTCAACAAAGTCACGCATGGCAGGAAATCCGTCTCTTGTGACATCAGAGCCATCAAGGAGGAACACAATATCCTTTTTAGTATCAACTGAAAAAGAGAGGAAAACAAAAAGTCAAACCTTTGCTAAAACCAACCTCACAGGCTATTGATCCACAGAGGACTGTTTTTGACATTGTTGCTTGTAGCTACCTACATATTGAACAGGAGAAAACAAACACTAGAAAAGGCGTGCAAACTTGTGCTATACATAAATCACACTACAATGTCCTCCATAAGTGTCATTGACGCAAGATAGACAAGGGCTCGAGCCAACAAGAGACCACGTTTGATAACATACCCATTACAGTAGGGGATTCTGGAGTGACGTCAATAACCACAGCATCAATGGAAGTCTGAAGTTGCTGTTGGACACCTTCAAGGTTATTGAATTCAGACACAGATATAGAATAACTAGGTTTGTGGGATACTCTCTGGAGTTCTGTCATGTCAGAGCCTCTGTTTCCAATTGTAAAGATCCGGACACCCATCTGTTTGAGAGCAGACGCTGGTACGTCAACACTGTCAGTAGATCTTCCACCACTTAGCAATGTTAGGAGCTGTGGAACTCTTTGCAAGTGCCTGCTTCCAGCAGAGGCAGTGAAGACGTTATCCTTCAAGTACTGGAGAGCTGCTCCAGTATTGAGGGGCCTTCCGCCTTTGTGCGTCAAACCTCTGACAGCATCAAGGATCTGGCTTTTTGTTGTATGTGTGTTCAAATAGAACTGAACAGCTGGATCTCTGCTGTACTGAACCACTGAGACTCGATCTTTCTTGTCATCCACACTGAGTGTCTCAACTACTTTTTCCACAAATTTTCGCATAGCTGGGAATTCGGTTCTGGTACCATCAGATCCATCCAACAAGAACACATAATCCCTTCCTGCTGGCTTTCTTTCCACTAAGGAGCATAGAATTAGACACATGATTAGTTCTTAGTCACAATCCTCTCCTATATAGAAGTCAGACAATAAAAGCTAATCCCTAAGAGCAAAATTGTCTCTTTCTGTTGGTAGAAGCCTCTTTTGTTCCATTTAGAATGAGGTTCACCTATCTTTGCAAAATGCATGTTAGCACAGATCAGGTTGTGTTCAACTATGATTTTAAAAAGTAAGACGTGTCATAACCTTACCAGTCACTGTTGGTGTCAAAGGTGTAGCACTTAACTTCACTGTGCTCATTAAAGACAAGAGCGGCTCTTGGGCACTAAGGAGGTCACTGTACTCAGTCACTGAGAGAGCGTACCTAGGCTCAAATGATATTTTCTGCAGCTCTCTAGCGTCAGAGGTTCTGGTTCCAATACCCAACACAACAATGCCTTGTTGTTTGAGTGCAGAGGCTGGAGCATCTACATTGTCATTAGACCTTCCCCCTTTGACCAGGATCAACATCTGTGGAACACCTTGCAGGCGCCTACTCCCAGAGGAGTTTGTAAAGACATTGTCCCTGACGTACTGGAGAGCTGCTCCCGTGTTGAGTATTCTTCCCCCTTTGTGTCTAAGCCCTTTGACTGCATCCAAAATGTCCTCTCTTGTTCTAAATGTGTTCAGATAGAAATGGACTTCAGCTTCTTTACTGAACTGGACCACAGAGACACGGTCCTTGTTTTCTCCCACACTGAGTTTCTCCACCACTTTTTCAACAAAGTCACGTATGGCAGGAAAGCCGTCTCTTGTGACATCAGAGCCATCAAGGAGGAACACAATATCCTTTTTAGTATAAACTGAAAAAGAGAGGAAAACAAAAAGTCAAACCTTTGCTAAAACCAACCTCATAGGCTATTGATCCACAGAGGACTGTTTTNGCATGGATGGCCTTCTCCAGATCACTACGGCTAAGGAGTGACTTTACTTTAGAGAGCAGACGGAGCTGAAAGAAGCTGGTTTTGACAACAGAGCTGATCTGTTTGTCTAGCTTTAAGTTGGAATCAAGCTGCACTCCAAGATTTTGGACCACCGGGTTGAAGTGGGGGAGGGGAAAACCGAAACTGGTACAGGGAAGGATGTTGCTGGTATCACCGGGTGCACCAAATAAAATGCATTCGGTTTTATCAGTGATGAGGTAGAGGAAGTTTTGAGAAAGCCAGTGCTTAATGTCATTTAAGCAGTTGACAAAAGTGTTTGAACTAGGTGAGGGGTTGGGAGTGACCGGCAGATAGATTTGTAAATCATCTGCATACATATGAAAATGGTAAATGGTTAATGGAGCTTATTTATATAGCGCTTTCCATCCCCCTGTGAGGAGCCCCAAAGCGCTTTACAATACCAACCATCCACCCATTCATTCAGACATTCATACACCGGTAGTGGTAGCCTGCCTTGCAAGGCGCCATCCAGACCTACCGGGAGTAACTCGGGGTTAAGTGTATTGCCCAGGGACACAACGACACATGGTGGGCGGACGCGGGATTCGAACCTCCAACCTTCCGATCGAGTGTCGACTGCCATTACCACTGTGCCACGGTCGCCCCTGTAAAAGACATAAAAGACAGATTATGGTGTGCAATGATTGATCCTAATGGAAGCATGTAGAGAGAAAAGAGAACTGGCCCCAGAATGGATCCCTGTGGTACGCCAGAGGTCAGAGGGGTTGGTGAAGAGGAGGACAGATCACCTATCATGACAGAAAAAGTTCTCCCGGTTAGGTATGATCTGAACCACTCAAGCACAGCTCCCTGGAGGCCGACCTGCTGGGACAAGCGGTTGATTAGTACCTGTAGATGTCTGTCTGTCTGTCTGTCTGTCTATATCTATATATATCTATGTATATCTATCTATATACTGTATATGTATATCTATCTATATCTATGTATATCTATATCTATCTCTACGACTATCTCGTAAGACGAAAATCTCGTATGTTGGGGACTGCCTTTATTTACCGCACGAGCCACCACTGATACATGTACATGCATGGTAATGAACGGTTAACAAGTTAACAAGCACTTCGCCTAACCTAACACTTTAAAACATTTTAAAAGAACATACATAAAAAATAAATAAAAAATTCTTACTTTGAGCTGCAGCTTCTCTCGTCTGTTTGCATGTTAGCTCCGCCGCGTTAGCTCTGTTGCGTTACGTCCGAGCTCCGCAGCTTCCTGCAGCACCACGCAGTCCAAACTGTTTACAGGAAGGACTAGTATGTTAACTTCATACATTTGGAGCCAGAAAAAGAGTTTAATAACTTACCGAAAGCCGTTTCTCAGCTGTGTTCGTCCATTCATCCAAACGAGCTGCCAGCGTTAGCTGCACTCGTTAGCTATTGTTAGCTCCACGTTAGCTGTGCTCGTTAGCCTGTTAGTTCATCCAAAGGGTGTCGTGCTCGCTGTTTCTCCATGTCAGCTCGGTGTCCCCCGACATCTTAAGCTAGATTCATACTCGACGCGTCGCGCAGCGCGCGAGGGTGCGCGCTCCAAAAGTGACGCAATTTCACAGTCCCCGCCCCTGCGCGTTGGCCCCGCGCGTGGGATTAGCGCGTGACGTGCACCTCTGAATTTTTGAAACTCCGCAAGCCTCTGCGCGCGCGGTGGGCGCTACGATTTGATTGACAGGTCCCCACCGACAGCCTTCACCCTCTTCACGCCGGAGCCTGCAGCTGTTTGCGCCGCTGTGGTCGTAGAGACGGAGTCGCGACGCATGGAGGAATGTTTTGTGACACAAAATGTATTAAATTCTCCTTCGTTCCTGATCTGGAGTCGGACTTTTCTTTTGTTTTTTCGCCAAAAGTCACGTGATCGCTTTCTCCTCCGCTGACTCCATGCATTAAAGCCGCAAATAAAGACAACAGTTCAGCACGCGAGCGGAAAGCTATTTGTTTTTGTTGTGTGATTTCAAACAGTTCTTCTTCTACGGTAGATTTCTTCTTCTACGCCTTTCTTGCAACATATGCACAGGTTTTAGAGGGTACTGCCTCCTGCTGGTCCGTAAAAGAACAGCACTTTGCCATGCGCCGCGGTGCGTCAACCATAAACACAGAGGCGACACTGTAAACGCATTTCGCCGCACGGCTGATGTGCACGCGCGGCGCGCGCGCTCCAGCCTGTGGACCAAAGCAAAAGTCTAACTCAGCCTTTAGGCTGCCAGGCGGACATTGAGGCGAGCTCCCGGCTCCGCGCGGCATGTCGGCTTGGTGTCCCCGCCCGCGTTAGCTCCGCTTGTTAGCATGTCGGGCGGCATAGTGGGAGTGATCGCGGCTGCTGCTCCGGGCCTGAGACGTCCACAGAGTTCACCGAGCGTTTCCAGCTAATTTATCCATGAGGCATCCTCTTATGGGAGAAACAGTCCTCCAAAGCTGGCTGCCGAGTGCCGAGACTGGAACTTAACGTAAAATGGCGGACCCTGCGGCATTTCCGGAAACGGCTGGAAGCTACGCAAATATGATTAAAAAATATAATTTTTATAATTGTTATTATTTATAAAGCCTTTAAAACAACCACAGCTGCAACAAAGTGCTGTACACATGAAATTAAGAACATTTAAACACACACAAAAAAAATATATTTTTTAATTAATTTCATATTTTTATTAAATATGATTA
>JBBPBX010006761.1:50892-67414 GCA_038048925.1 Garcialebias charrua
TATTTACAGAATGTGCCAATCAGCTCTGCAATGTGCTGACCGACATCTTTAACACCTCACTTGCCCTGGAAACAGTTCCCACCTGCCTGAGGACCGCCACCATCATCCCAGCCACAAAAAGCTCCACACTGACTGGTCTGAATGACTATAGGCTAGTGGTCCTCACCCGATAGTCGCAAAATACTTTGAAAAACACGTCATGACCCACATAAAAACATCCATCAACATCAACGAGGACCCTCATCAGTATGCATACCTCGAGAACCGATCAACAGAGGACGCCATCTCCTCTGTGGTCCACACTGCTCTCACCCACCTGGATCAGAAGGACTCATACGTACGTATGCTCTTTGTGGACTTCACATCTGGCTTCAATACCATGATCCCCCAAACTCTGATGGACAAACTACTCGCACTAGGACTAAGCCCCTCCATTTGTAACTGGGTACTAAACTTTTTAACAAACAGACCACAGTCAGTGAGGATTCACAACCTGTCTGCTCCTCCACCATAACCCTCAGCACTGGCTCTCCCCAAGGATGTGTGCTGAGCCCTCTTCTGTTCACTCTGCTCACATATGATTGTGCAGCTACCCATCCAGGCTGTCACATTGTAAAGTTTGCAGATGATACAGCTGGGATGCATCACAAACAATGATGAGTCCAGCTACAGACAGGAGGTGGAACACCTGGAGAGCTGGTGCAAAGAGAATAACCTTCACATGAATGTGAAGAAGACAAAGGAGATGATTGTGGACTTCAGAAGGAACAAACACACCACCCCCACTGAACATAAGTGGATCTGCAGTGGAAGTGGTCTCCAGCTACAAGTACTTGGGTGTACACATGAATGATAACCTCAGCTGGAGCAACAACACCACCAGCCTGATCAAGAAAGGTCATCAGAGACTCTACTTCCTCAGACGGCTGAGACGAGCTGGTCTGAGCAGCCCAGTCCTCACCTCCTTCTACAGGTGTGCAGTGGAGAGCATCCTGTGCTCCAGCATCAACGTGTGGCATGGAGGCTGCACAGTTGCAGAGAGGAAAGCTCTACAGAGAGTGGTGAAGGCTGCACAGAAGATGTTGGAGTCAGTCTCCCCACCATCACAGACATCTACACCTCCAGATGCAGGAAAAGAGCCACCTGCATCATGAAAGACCTCACTCACCCAGCACACTCACTCTTTGCCCCACTCCCCTCAGGACGGAGGTTGAGGAGCATCAAATGTAGAACCACTAGACTGAGGAACAGCTTCTACCCTGAGGCTGTTAGACTCATGAATAAATAAATAATAAGAATAATCACTGCAAAATATCACATCATGCTGATGCTGATCTGTTTCTTGTTGCTGTGTTCATTTGTGACCATCTGCTCATACAGACTCATGTTCGTGCTGCTGTTTGTAATTATGTTTTTCTATTACATTAGTGCTTGGTGTATTTCTAGTTGATGTTTTTCTTAGTTATATCCTAGATGTTATTACTGTTTTTTCTCTTACATTTTGTTGTTGGATGTAACTGGGACCCCGTGTACATAATCTCGTTTCATCACATGTACCACATGCGGTGCAAATGACAATAAAGATTCTCTGACTCTGATATATACTGTATACATATATCTATATCTATATCTATAGCTATATCTATATCTGTCTATTTCTATATCTATAGCTATATCATATTTATCTCTACCTATTTCAATATTCATATCATATCTATCTCTATATCTATTTCTATATCTATATAATATCTATCTATCTATGGACAAACTATTCAAACTAGGACTAAGCTCCCTCCATTTGCAACTGGGTACTAGACTTCTTAACAAACAGACCACAGTCAGTGAGGATCCACAACTTCTCCTACTCTACCATAACCCTCAGCACTGGCTCTCCTCAAGGATGCGTGTTTAGCCCTCTCCTGTTCACTCTGCTCACATATGATTGTGCAGCTACCCATCCAGGCTGTCATATTGTTAAGTTTGCAGATGATACAGCGGTGGTGGGATGCATCACAAACAATGTTGAGTCCAGCTACAGACAGGAGGTGGAACACCTGGAGAGCTGGTGCAAGAAAATAACCTTCACATCAATGTGAAGAAGACAAAGGAGATGATTGTGGACTTCAGAAGGAACAAACACACCCACACCCCACTGAACATAAGAGGATCTGCAGTGGAAGTGGTCTCCAGCTACAAATACTTGGGTGTACACTTGAATGATAACCTCAGCTGGAGCAACAACACCACCAGCCTGATCAAGAAAGGTCATCAGAGACTCTACTTCCTCAGACGACTGAGACGAGCTGGTCTGAGCAGCCCAGTTCTCACCTCCTTCTACAGGTGTGCAGTGGAGAGCATCCTGTGCTCCAGCATCAACGTGTGGCATGGAGGCTGCACAGCTGCAGAGAGGAAAGCTCTACAGAGAGTGGTGAAGGCTGCACAGAAGTCTGTCGGAGTCAGTCTCCCCACCATCACAGACATTTACACCTCCAGATGCAGAAAGAGCGCCAACTGCATCATGAAGGACCCCACTCACCCAGCACACAGACTTTTTGCCCCACTCCCCTCAGGAAGGAGGTTGAGGAGCATTAAGTGTAGAACCACGAGACTGAGGCCCTGTACACACGAAGCCGGATATCAGTAAAACCGAATAGTTTATCATACGGTTTGGCCTTTCATCCACACGTGAACTCCGGTTTACGTAACTATAAACGAATAATTTAAAAAACTCCGACTAAAGTGGAGATTTGAGAATTCTCCACTTTCGGGTTTGCTTTTGGACTTTCAGAACCGGAGATTTGCGTATTTTTGCGTGCTGACGTCACATAATGCTCTTTTTAAAAAAGCACTAAAATGTCAACTTACCTGCTCTGACATGATTCCCAGTCGACATTTTCCTGTGTTTTATTAACTTTGTACTCCAACACAGTATTTAATAGTAGTTCAACCTCCGTCTGTCCACACAAACAAACGACAAAAAAGAAATAATAACAGGAAGTTGTGGTTGCTTTGAAGGGTTGTGATTGGCTGATATATGTTTCACCTTTGCACTACACTGCCAACTATGGGTTCGGCATATACTTTACAACGCTCTGTGGTGAAAATAGATGGGTACATGTAGACGAACATTTTAAATATCCAAACATGTATGTACAGAGATATTTTTTTTGCGCAGATATTTGTTTTTCAAACACCAGGCTACGTGTGTACAAGGCCTGAGGAACAGCTTCTACCCTTAGGCTGTTAGACTCATGAATATCTAACCAGAATAATCACTGTGAAATATAACATCATGTTGCTGCTGATCTGTTTCATGTTGCTGCTGACTAAAATCTGTTTCATGCTGCTGTGTTTATTCGTGCTCATCTGCTCATACAGACTCATGTTCGTGCTGCTGTTTGAAGTAATGTTTTATGATATTAGTGCTTAGTGTATTTTTAGTAGATGTTTTTCTTAGTTCATATCTTAGATGTTACTGTTTACATTTTATTGTTGGATGTAACTGGGACCCTGTGTACATAATCTCATTTCATCCCATGTAACATATGTGGTGCGAATGACAGAATATTTGACTCAGAGATATACATATACCCGTATACACACACACACACACATTAATGTGATTGTTACCAGACAATACTCATTGTAATATTTTTTTGCAAGATTGATAACACTAACATGCTAAAAATGTTTTCAAAATACACATTTTAAAAGAAAAGCTAAAAAAGGTCAAAGGAGTATTATGAGAATAGTTAAACAATTTACTGTAAAGGGCCTTTCACATTGCACAAAGACAACAAAAAAATTGGAGGGGGAGCTTGGAAAATATTAAGTTTTTGAACCTTAAATGCCAGTATCTTAATTTGCCTTCTCTGAAGTGGTAGAGCTCAGCCAAATAACGCTGAACCTCCACTGTTGCTTTAGCCATTATATTCTGTATTATTTGTTACAACTAAATGAAACAGAACAGAATCCACCAGAACAGAAAAATGTGAAATCCATTCTATGTTATTATCTTCAATAATGTTTTCACAAATTCAGCCATCTAACTTGTTATGATTCAGGATGCCCAGTTTGTAACAAGACCCGGAACGGCAAGACTCGAGTGGAAGATGAACAGTGTTTATTATTTACTGTGAAAACGATATACAGGAGGTAGTCTGGAATCCCTAAAAGAGGAAGGACATGGTCAGGAGGGCTTGGCAAAGGAAGCAGCGGTAGAGATTGATTGATTGTCCTTAAAGTTGAATCTTGCAGACAGGTGCTGTGGTGAATCCAAGGGTTCCAGAGATGGGTAATCCAGTGACGTGCGGTCAGGGGAGGCAAGTGAGGCCGTGTCTCCCCTGTCATCATGGAAAGAAAAAAAATTAAATTGAAAAAATAAATGTAATTATTGTATTTATCCTTTGATTTGTACTATAAACTTATTTTACTTAAAACTAAACCAGTTTTAAGTTACTTTTTATTCAAAATCACAGATTTTTCTTATTTAGCGTTCAAATACTGAGAAGAGACGTGCGCAGAAGCACGCCACACCAGGGATTGCACAATCACTCGGCTGACTGCTGCATGCTGCAGTGAGCCCGTATTCCTGCCCCTTTTATGTCGCTATTAAAATGTCCAAATACTTTTGCTATATACCGTATTTTCTGGAATATAGGTCGCACCTTTTTGCCTAATTCGCATGCCCTGCAACCTATAGAGAGATGAGACCTATGGATTTTTTCCCATGTTTTTAGACCCATTTTTGGCTCAGATATGACCGTTTTTTTTTCTTCCATTTTTTTTTCATTTTGGCCAAAAATGGTGCAGTATCACTTTTGGCCGCTGGGGGCGCAGGCACCAGAACCGTAGTGGCTGGTTTCATAAAGGCTGGCATTCTCCCACCGTCAGCTGGAGCTGCTGAGGACTCAGACAGCGGGGAGGAGGAGGAGATGGAGGGACAGGGACCTTTGATGATGGGAAACCTTCCTCGTTCTCTGGCTGAACTTTTTGCAAGCGACACAGAGGACGAGGAATTTGAAGGGTTTGAATAAACAATTTGTTTGAATAAAAACCGTAAAATAAATATCTGTTTCTGTCATCTTTATGGGCGGGTGAGCGTGTAGTAATTTTAAAGCCGCTTTATTTATGTCATTGTAACCGTCAAAGTGCATTTATTAACAAAAGTTAAACTGAGACACACTCTTACAATAATGTCAGCTAACAAATCTATTTTTAGGTGTTTATCTTGCTAAAATTAAAATAGATGCAGGTCTGTTCGCTCGCTCACAGCGGGTCTGCTCTGTGGGTGCGCGCACTGGTTTTGTTTACGTGGTAGCGAAACTATTTAAATTCAGCTGATTTGACCATTATAATCATTTTATTAACAAAAGTTAAACTGAGACACACTCTTACAATAATGTCAGCTAACAAATATATTTTTAGGCGTTTCTGTTAAATTTTAACGAAATGCAGGGTTTCCGCCCGCTGCGCGCACACGTATCATCAGACGTAGCGAAACAAATTTTTTAAATCCAGCTCATTTCACAATTACGTTCATTTATTAAGGAAAAGTTCAGCTCAGACACATATTTGCTATAATTTTTAGCATAATTGTTTTTAAGTGTTAATCTTCTTAAAACCTTGCTGTGCGCTCCTGTGGCAGACATTTGCAGCAGCGCTAAACTCTCGGACCACATTTCTGGGTTGTCTCAGTGGTGATGCGTCACGTCAGCGGTGGGTGACGCGTTATGTCGGCGGTGACGTAGGTGCGACTTATATAAAGGTGCAACCTATAGTCCAGAAAATACTGTAAACTCCATTTTTATAGTTCAGCTGGTGAATATAATGTATAGTGTTTTTGTCTAAAACTGTATGTGTGATGAGCGATCATAAAACGGCTGTGAAAAAAAGGTGTCGTGTGCGGCATGACTCATCGAGGAGGCGGGGCTAGTGAGCCCAGGGATCCTGCTTGTTTGAGCTTCCTCCGCTGCAGGAGGAAGTGACAGCAAGCGCGCTACAATTTAATGTAAGGATTAGGAAAGTTAAGTGCAGTGATTCAGTTGGGTTTTTTTTTCTCCTGATTGGCTATAATTTTGCAATGGAGGATTACATTTCTGATCAAGGAAGGCTTTCTTCTGATCTCCATCGAGGCAGAGAGACTTTTAAAACTGAAAGCCGACAAGGAAGACTTCTAGAAAAAAGTCATCGACGCTTTTGTTCATTTTACATTAAAAACCAGAAGAAAAAGAAAAAAAACCATATCACATATGATATATGGAATAATACATAAAATGAAAGGTGGCAGAAAGAAGAAGTCTTATTTTATCTGCCCCTTTTTTCAAAAACAAAACAAGTTCAAACAATCAATTCAAACAATAATCATCTATAAGTAACAGAGCAAAAAGAGTAACTTTTCACAATCTACAAATATCTAGAACACATCTGTCAGAGTGGTGGCCCGCGGGCCAGATCCGGCCCGCAAAGCAATTATTTATGCCCCCCTGGATGATATTTAATAACTATTAGAGCCGGCCCGCAAGCCACAGCCGCCCGCTGGTGTTTTGCACACGGCACGGAGTCGATCCGATCCGGTATCGGAATCCATTACCAGCATAGTGTACTTATTTTCCGATCCACGAGGCACGTTGGCTTCAAACTATGGAATGGATTTTCTGAACGGAGTTGTGTCTCATGAACCCAGAGTAATATGACCCGCCTCAAATTCAGGAAATCCATTCCATAGTTTGCAGCCAGCTAGAACGTGCAGACTCGGTGAGTAGCATTTTAGCTAACAGCTAGCCAACTGTTCATCGTAACATGTCCGCTGTGTGGAAATATTTTACACTAAACACCACAAGACAGCAGTGTCTGCAGAGCCACAGCACCACATAAAACCGCGCTCAAGTTAGTTCAGCGGGACGACACTCTCGATGAACCGAGCAGTACGAGCCAGCCGCGTCCCCGTCTCAGATCATTCAGCCTGCAACTTCTCATTCCAGCTCCATGTCTTCAGCTGTGTTTTTTCTTGTTCAACCGCAAGTATATTAATTAAAAATCCCAAGACAGCTGTATGCCTAATCATTCAACCTTTATTTAGGCGCAGGTAGCTCGTGAAGTCACTGCAGCTTGCACAAGTTGCTTCATTATTCATCAGCAGTCAGAGCAGAGATCAACTTTCAGCTACACCCCTCCTCAAAAATGGCTAAACGTAGGTGGACAAATATGAAAGAATGGGTGCTGCTGAATTTGCACGTTTCATCCCTGACCAGTGATGGGAATAACGGAGTTACAAATAAACGGCGTTACAAACGGAGTTATTTTTTTCATTAACGGGTAATCTAAGTAGTTACTAAGTCTATCGTTACAACGCCGTTACCGTTACTTCCACTAAATGGGGGTGCGGTACTTTCTCTTCCGCGCGCTGGCTGTTTGTTTACTTTTTTCCTTGGTGAGAGAGAGGAGGGAGCAGCGGGGAGGAGGGGAGGAGGGGAGGGAGGGTAGGAGGTAGCAGAGCAGAGGGGAGGGAGGGGCGAAACAATAAGGATGATGCTGATTGGCTAAGTTAGAGTGTCAGTTAGAGGTCAGCCAATCAGAGGGTGAGGTCAGCTCACACACGCTGCTGCAGCTTCAAATCTGCAGAGTCCGGCAGCAATGGCGAGTCTGGAGGGAAAGTTGGCGTTTTCAAATTGGAAATACAGAAACTACTTTACTCTCCTTGAGGTAAAAGGCAAGAACGTGCATGTGAAGTGTACATTATGTCCGGGAGCGAAGTGTACGTCCGTCGTAATCTGATCTGATGAAGCATCTCTCTCACAAGTTCACAACTGCAGGTAATTCAGATTTTTAGTACGGTTTTAAAAGTACTTCATATTGTTAAAATGGTTCTTTTGTTTTTAAGAAAATACTTGAAGAACCAGTTGTGTGAGGGTTTGATTTTATTTTACACTACAGAGTTAAAGCACTTGTTTTAAATGTTTACTTTTATTTATAAGAAAACACTTGAACAGTACAGTGTGTACATCTTAAAACACAATTGTTATATTATTTTGTTAAACTGTATTTTGTAATGAAGAAAACACTTGAAGTATAGTATGTCAACCAGTCATGTTCTGTTGAGGTGCAGTAAGTATTAAAAGTTTGGTGTTAAGTACCGGTCTTTGCAAATCTACTTTAAATTTGTAGTTATACAGTATTTAAACTTAAACCAACCGAACAAACAATAGTTACTTTCCCTGGTAACTAATTACTTTAATAGGGGAGTAATTCAGTTACTAACTCAGTTACTATTTGGAAGAAGTAACTAGTAACTATAATTACTTTTTTTAAGTAATGTTCCCAACACTGTCCCTGACACAATGCCCCAGTTGTGCATCCAAGCTGCTTGGACGCTCTCTATGTTGGCAGCACATACCTGTGTGAACAACTGTTCTCTTTGATGAAACTAAACAAAACATCACACAGGAGTCGTCTTACTGATAATCACCTTCCGTCAATCCTGAGGATTTCCTCAGCTCAGAGCCTAACCCTGAACACTGATGAACTTGTACAAAAGATGAGACACCTCAAGTATCAGGCTCAGCCTCAGATAATCAATCAATCAATCCATTTTATTTATAAAGCACCCTTCATACTAAAAGCAGCTCAAAGTGCTGTACAGAATTATAAAACAATAAACTCACAAAATTAAAGCAAACGACACACACAAAATAAATAAAATCAATCAATCAAATTAAATACAGTAGTATGGAAAATGTATAGAGTGAACAGAGATGAACCAGTTCAGGAAATGCAGTTAAAAAGATGGGTCTTGAGCCTGCTCTTAAAAACAACAACATTCTCTGCAGCCCTCAGGTTCTCCGGCAGACTATTCCACAGACGGGGGCCATAGTACTGGAAAGAAGCCTCACCGTAAGTGTGAGTTCTGACTTTTGGAACTGTTAGTAGTCCAGTACCAGAGGACCTTAATGTTCGCGGGGGTTCATAGGGCAATAGCAGCTCTGCAAGATAAGATGGTGCGAGACCATTGAGATAAGTGAGCATCAGAGCTGTAACAAATTTTCAGTTTTGAATTCAGTTAAATTTTTACATTTGTTTCTACACGACGTGATTTTTCTTTGAAGGAAGTATTGTTTTGGCTGTGTGCCATATATTTTTGTATTTTATTTTATTGTATTTTATTTATTTATATTTATTTTTCAGTTGAATGGACTCGGGGACAGAGCCATGAGAAAGAATACAACTGATTTGATTTATTTTCCTATTTGAAAGCGGTGATCAGTAGGATCATAGAGCTGCACAATAATGCATTTTCAGTTTATAATGCATGTACTTTTATTTATGCATTTATCTTGATATTAAGAAACATTTTTTTAAACAATTTAATTTTTTGCTGTTTGCCTGTTGAAAAATGTTTTCACTTGAAATTACTGACAGATCCATAAGAAAATATTGTTTGATTCATTTAATCCTTAAATAATAGACAGTCTGTTAGGTCTTGGTTCAACAGACTATGTGAAATAATTTCAATATGAACATTGAACCAGTCCGGCCCTTGGCTTGTAGCAAATTTGTTTTTTTGGCCCTTGGTGTATTTGACTTTGACACCCCTGATCTAGACTGTAGCAGCTTTATCCCTTAACAAAATACATTTGAACATTTGAGGGTTCTATTACTAACAAAATATTATAGTCCACCAAATCATAACATTTCAGTACTTTGAGTTGTTTAAATAATAGAGTAGATAGATGACAGTAAGGCTTTCTTGTAATAATTCTCACAGCTCTTTTCTGTAAAATAAAAATAGATTTTGTTGTAGTTTAATTTAATTTAGAAGTAAAGGTAAGACTAAAATAAAAAAAATCTCCAAATTAAATGTGTTTTTGTGTGCTACAGTTTGTATGTGTAAAGATTGCTGATATGAGATTTTAAACACAACCTGTTAACTGCTGCCAATCAAATGGTGAATAAACTACTCTGTAGGGTTCATGTATTATAAAAGAAGAAAATAACACTATCCAAAGTATCCAAAGCGCTGAAGAAGCTATGGCAGACAGAAGCCAAAACGTGGAGAACATTTTTTGTCTGTTTATTATTATACATATGAAAAAAAAAACTGCACAGTGCCTCACCAGCCATGAACCTCACCGCACGTCACTGGGGTAATCCAATAGGCAAAACAAGGCAGGCAGGTGGCTGGAGGGAGGGCAAGATGCAAGAAGCAAGGCGCAGGACCAAGGCGAACCAGGACTGGATCCAAAAACGACAGGAGGACTGTAGGCACACAAAAACAAGGTAAGTAGCCTACTTCTTTCATCAGAATAACAATACTGGCCAGAAGCATAAATACCAGGAGAGGAATCAATGCTCCAGCGAAGAGTAGAACTTGACTGCAGCCTTATGTAGTGTTAGAGCTCGTCAGGTAGATGACCATCAGCTGTTGGTAATTGGCTGCCATCTTGGAGGTGCAGCAAGTGCTACTCTAACTTGGATGTCCAGAACTTTCCATAGGTTCTACAGGTGACAAATAAACATATTTCAAATATATTAGAGTAGTTACAAATTTACCAAAAAATATGTAAGGTTTTGTTAAGTACGGTATTTTTCAGACTGTAAAACGACCCAGATTATAAATCTCATTATGCAAAACAATTTTTTTTTGACAGATTGTTGAGCACCGTGTTCCACATAAAATTGGTTCGAGGTCAGTAATCACAGCCAGAATTAATACACAAGGCACACCAAATTGTAAGACTCACTGTTAATTTTTGAGAAAAATTAAAGGATTCTGAGTGCACCTTATACAGTAGTCTGAAAAAAACAGTATATGTGTATAAAAGTGACGCCTTCTGATAGTAACACTTCTGTATCATTAAGTAGACAACTTACAGATGTAACCTAGCTGTTTTTGTGTAACCTGTTCTTTTAAATACCATTTTATTTTCACTTGTTGAAAAAAAATCTCAATTTGTACACATCCTTTATGATTGTTGTTTTCTTTGTTGTCCACTGTTGTCATCCAGTGACGTGCAGAGCCCACTAAAGGGGCAGGTGCTAAAAAAAAGGGGGCACATCTAACCGCATTTTAGGACAGAATATCAACAAGTCACATAGCTTTCAGAGTTTAATAAACAATGATAAATTACAATTTTAAAAACAAGGGCACAGTGCAACTTTTTAGTGTACTGTAATCTATAAAATTATGAAAATGGGACCTCTGCTATGGAGTTCAATTTGTTTCACAATTATTCTATTTAAAAAAAACTAACCTCAATTACATTAAATAAAATTGTGATCAAGACATTTTGAATTGTAAAAAAAATTTAAACAAAAAACTTTTGCTTAAAACTTTTTTTTAATTAAAATCACAAATTTTTGTCTCATGAAGTGAAAAAATTATTTGCAAAACAAACTTATTTGCGCATGTCAGAAATCTTTGCTTGCTATTCTAAGTTTTTGTTTGTCATTCAAAGTTTTGCTTGCGATTCTCACATGACGTCGTGGGCAGAGCCTAAAATAGCAAAAAAAGATTTCTGATGTGTGCAAATAAAAGTTTATGTTTTGCAAATAACTTTTTAAGTTCACGAGAGAAAAATTAGTTATTTAATTTAAAAAAAAAAGTTTTTTAAACAAAAGTTTTTGTTTAAAAAAAAAAGAAATCATTACAATTCCAAAAGTTTTGATTACAATTTTATTTTACTTAACTGAGGTTAGTTTTTTTTTCATTGAATAATTGTGAAACAAATTTAACTCCATACTCTGCGAACCAGACCCTAAACTTAAAGTCTGGATAGAGTTTTTTTTCCCCCTTCATTTGTACGCTTTTATTGGACAGGAGCAACTTGATTGGTTATTACATATATTATATCTATTATGGTAGTTCAGGGTGAGTTATTTTTAATTCTAAATGAATATTCTTGTTGGACTTTTATTTAAGTGCTATTCTCCTTCAAGATACATTTACCTAACGCTAGAATAAATGCAATGTACATTATGCAGCAAAGGAAGTTAGAAGATCGGACATATATCCATTATGGAGAGATGATAGGTTTTGGACGGGCGATGTGCTCCCTATTGCATAAGCCAGGGATGTCAAAGTCAAATACATGGAGGGCCAAAAAAACAAATTTGCTACAAGCCAAGGGCCGGACTGGTTCAATGTTTATTTTATGGGGGTGATATAAGATTTTTTTTCTTCTTTCTGCACTCTTTCTTTTTGATGAATTTGTTTTATTTTGTCTCTTAAATGAATGAATAAATGAATTAAATAAAATATTAAATAGCTTTACATCTGCTAAGTTCTTGGCATAAACCAACACAGACATGTTCCTGCTTTTAGTATTTTACATTGTTTTATAATGTAGCTGTTTATGTTTTGTTTTTTAAACATAGTTTTCTTGTGATTTTTAATTAATATGCTTTTTTATGATTGTTTACTGTTGGCTGCAAGTATCAAGCTGTGAAATCCTTAGTTTTCTACAGCTGATAGCTGTTGGTCATTGATTATGATGAAGTTTAGCAACTTCTCTGTGATTATTTGAGCTCTGTGGCTTCAGCGGTGTGTTTTTATTGTTAAATCCGGGGCGAGCACTCTGATTTCGGTCAGCCGCTCTCCGTCTGTCCCTCCTACAAGACAGGCAAGACAGCGGGTCGGACTGGACGCAGCTGGCTGCGGTCGGTCTCCCTGTTTCGGTTCAGGAGAGTGGCGTCCCGCTGAAGCCCCAGAGCTCGAATGTCCAACGTAAAACTAACTTGACCGCGGTTTAATGTGGCGCTATGGCTCTGCAGACATTGCACGTTGCTGTCTTGCTGTGTTTAGTGTAAAATACTTCCACACAGCGGACATGTTACGATGAAAAGTTGGCTAGCTGTTAGCTAAAGTGCTACTCACTCAATCCACATGCTGTAGCTGGCTGCAAACTGAAAGGGATTTCCTGAATGTGAGGCAGGTCTTATTACTCTGGGTTCATGAGACACGACTCCGGATCGGATTGGCCCCACCCCTACTACTACTGTTGCATTGTGGGGAATGTAGTGTTGGTACGTGACCGGAGGGCTTATTATGTTGTTTTTCTTGCAAAATACAAACATAATAATAATAAAATAAAATAAATAATTTTAGTAAAATTAGGGCTTAGGAATAGGAAATATATATATTTTTTTTTTTGGAAACTGAGGTGTATTGCAAACCCACCCACACAGACCAGTATTTACAGTTTGACTCCCATCACCCTCTGGAGCACAAGTTAGGAGTCATCAGGACTCTGTATCACAGAGCAGACAGCGTCCCCACTAACTCAGCAGCCAGACAGAAGGAGAAATCACACACAAAACAGGCTCTAGAGAAATGTGGATATCCTAACTGGGCCTTCCTGAAAGCAGAGAAGAAACCCAAACAGGACTCCAGCCAGCCATCAGGTGAAAAGAAGGAACCCAGACCCAGACCAGTGGTCATTCCAGATGTTGCAGGAGTTTCAGAGACATTGAGACGTTTATTTTCTAAACACAACGTCCCAGTGGCTTTTAAACCCCAAAATACATTACGGCAAAGACTGGTTAATAATAATAATGAATTTAATTTATAACACACTTTTCATTAACGCAAATCTCAAAGTGCAACAAAAATCAAAGATCAAATAAAAACTAGTGATAATATCAAGTAAATCAATGATAGTATCAACTAAGATTAAAGGTAAAATCGTGTGGAGGCAGAGTAGGCTCGCTTAAAAAGAAAGGTCTTTAAGCCTTGTTTAAAGTCAACCAGCGACTGTGGAGCTCTCAGGTAGTCAGGGAGGGAGTTCCTAGGCGGGGGCAGCCACACTGAATGCCGCGGGTCTCCCATGGTCCTTAATTTGGTTTGTGGAATGTGAAGGAGATTACTGTTCTGTGATCGCAGAGACCAGGTGGATGAACACGGAGCAAGAATGTCCTTTAGATAGTCAGGTGAAGTTCCGTGTAAGCATTGGTGTGTACTGAGAGCAGTTTTGTACTGAATTCTGTAGGTGATAGGAAGCCAATGGAGGTTATGGAGAATGGGTGTAATATGTTCAAATTTACGAACTCTCAATAAAATCCTTGCTGCACTGGTTCATCCCAAAGATCCAGTCCCCTGGCAAAAACAGAGTAATATTGTGTACAGCAAACCCTCGACCTACGTCACCTGCGACCTACGGCAACTCAGACTTACGATTTTATCATATTTAATAAAAATATGATTAAAAAAAAATATATATATATTTTTTTTTTTTTTGTGTTTAAATGTTATTAATTTCATGTGTATAGCACTTTGTTGCAGCTGTGGTTGTTTTAAATGGCTTTATAAATAAAGTATAATTATTAATATTTCGTTTTTAATTACAATTTGATCGTATTTACGCAACTTCCGGTCGTTTCCGGTCGTTTCCGGTCGCCATGTTACAACCGGTGCGGTCAATGGAGGAGCTCCAGAAGCTACTGAGGACCGTGTGTCCGTTCAGGGTTGCCTCATACGGATAAATTTGCTGGAAACACTCGGTCAACTCTGTGGACGTCTCAGGCCCGGAGGAGCAGCCGCGGATCACCCCGCGATCGGCGGCCACAACGCCGCCCGACATGCTAACGACAGCAGCTAACAGAGCAGCTAACACAGGCGAAGACACCGAGCCGACATGCCTCGGAGGGGCCATCTGCTGCCGGGAGCTCGCCGCAAATGTCCGCCTGGCAGTCGGGGGACACCGAGCTAACGCGGAGATACAAAGCCGACAGCCTTTTTGAATGAACTGACATGCTAACCAGTGCTACTAATGGCGGGGCCTAACCGTAGCTAACGCCGAGCAGTTGTTTTGGATGGATGGAGGAGCGGAGAAACGGCTTTCAGTAAGTTTTTTTTTTTTTCTGGCTCCAAATGTATGAAGTTAAGAAGCTAACAGTCATTCTTTTAAACAGTTTTGACCACGTGTGTGCGTGTGGAGCGTAAGGAAGCTGGGGGAGCTCTCACCCGAGCTGATGCTAAAAGACCAAGGCAGGCTTTGACCAGCTCAAAGTAAGACATTATATTTTTTATTTATTGTACAGTACTGTATTCATTTACTGTACAGTTCTGTGCATGTTTATGGCACAGGATGTCCGCTTGTTCATTGTCATGCCATTAAATATGTGTGCGGCGCTCCGTTAGCGGTATAGCCGCGACCTATGTCAGAAACGCGGACCTACGACAGGCAGGTGTTTTTGGTCCGCGAGGTACGACAACATCGACCTAAGTCACACACGTAGGTCCCTATCCCTAACGTAACTCGAGGGCTACCTGTATGTTGTTCTGTGTCAGGAGGGCTGTGATCAGTCTTATATCGGGGAAACTAAACAGCCACTGGCCAAAAGGATGGTCCAGCACAGAAGATCAACATCATCAGGTCAGGACTCTGTGGTCTACACTCATCTCCAGGCCAGCGGTCACTCTTTCAGGGATGAAGATGTTCACATCCTTGATAGAGAGGAACGATGGTTTGAGAGAGGAGTAAAGGAGGCCATCTTTGTGAAAAGAAACCGTCCATCATTAAACAGAGGTGGAGGCCTCCGGGTTCAACTGTCCCCCTCTTACAATGCTGTTATTGCTAGTATCACTCAGCCCTCTGTGAATAGCAAACAACCATCAGGGTGCTAACGATCCATCGTTAGGCTGATGGTCCTCCTTGATCATGTGAGCAGCTGGTTTCGGCTGTCATCAGCCAACTGGTTGATCCACTGTGAGAGGGTGCTATTTATAAGACTGAGCTGAACAGCAGCACCTCAGACTGAGGAAGTCTTTCGGACGAAAGACGAAACGTTTCTACAAAAAAAATTTTTTTGCTTTTTTTTTTGAATGTCCAAAGGACCAGACTTAGCTTTTTTAGATTTTTCTACCTGGATTATTGAGCATGCATCAGGGTATTTTGTACCATTTTTGCCAGGATTGCCTCAAACTTGTTAGAGAGTTTGAGAAAACAGCTAGGAAGAGGGAGACTATAGGAACCACTTGCGATTTAACCTTAGATGCAGACAAAGTGGCATCATTCCCAAGAGCCTGGAACTGAAATTGTCGGTCAGCGGGCACCGGGCAAAAAAGATCCTTCAGAAGGCACAGACGCAGCTGCTGAATGAATGGGTGAGACAGACCAATTTTACTATTGAGGCCTTGCAGGCCAAAGAAGAGTACATTAAACAAAAAGTAACAACGTTCCTAGATCAGACCACACTTTAGCAAGTGATTGACTGTACAGATCAGGCACGCTTAGCACAGCATGGCAAGTCCAAGACTCGACAACAAAACAAATTTAACTACTGATAACTCGACAACACCATAACAATTCCAATAACAACACATTCAGTGTAAGACAACACACAGTTACATGGCAGGGAGACAGAAAAGTGGGTGAAGAATTTATCTGACAGACAGCTCATCCAGCCAGAGACAGAGATTCTTGCCAGGGGACTAAACTTTGCAGTGGCACCAAGTAGAATTCCGCTGGTGGAGATGATCACAGCCACTGAGTTAGCCATCTGTAACAACAAAATTAAAGCTTTTGAA
>JBBPBX010006762.1:34305-64262 GCA_038048925.1 Garcialebias charrua
ATATATATATATATATATATATATTACATTTTTTGTATTTGTAGATATGCTAATCAAAACCTTAATGACTAAACCTTTTCATGCATTCCTGCCACTTCTTTAGCATACACATACACTCTCAAATTGACCCTTGTAAAATTTGCCGATGACTCTGTCATCCTGTCCCTTCTGAGCAGTGATGACCCAGACCCCGGGCCTGTGATTGGGGACTTCACAGAATGGTGTGAGTCTTCCTTTTTAAAACTAAATGTTTCTAAAACAAAGGAGATGATAATCGATTTCAGGAAAAATTCTTCAGTAACAGCTCCCGTGGTCATTGACGGTGAAGCTGTGGAGGTAGTGCAACAGTATAAATACCTGGGAACTGTTTTCGATGATAAATTGACCTTTGACCTTCACGTGAATGCACTTTGCAAAAAGGCCCACCAGAGGATGTATTTTTATCGGAAGCTTTGTGGTTTTAATGTTGATTCAACTTTTATGAGAATGTTTTATTCATGTTTTATTGAGTCTATTTTAACCTTTTCCTTCATCTGTTGGTTTGGACTTTTGACCTGTAAGAACAAGAGCAAACTCTCGGGGATTGTCAGGATGTGCAGCAAAACTGCTGGCATAGACCTAAAGAACCTTGCAGACCTACACAAGGTGAGGTCAGTGAACAAGGCCAGGCAGATTCTGGCAAACCCTGATCACCCACTCCATGACGAGTTCAGGTTGCTTCCATCTGGACGCAGGTTTCTACAACCCAAATGTAGAACGAACAGATTTAAAAACTCATTTATCCCAGTAGCAATCAGGTTTCTTAATGCACACTAATTTTAACACTGTTATTTTAATGTTTTATTGTCTTGTGTTTATATGTGTATGTGTGTGTAAGTGCATATGTATGTATGAAACTGTGCACACCTATTGACTGCAAATCTAATTGCCCCTCGGGGATAATAAAGGAACTTGAATCTCTTGAATTGAATCAAGTAAAAACAGACCCCCTACTCTAAATATAAGAAAAATAAAATAAAATAATGGTATGCACAAAAAACCCAGCCAATAAGTGATCTAACAAAATGACATGACTATGGATCCAGCTTTGTTTGCAGTTTCCAGGGGACTACCATATTTTCCACAGTACACATCGCACCGCCCTAAAAGTCGCATCAGTCCAAATATATCTAATAAAGCTGGTAAAGATTCTCAGTCATCCAGGACATGATAAAATAAAATAAAATGTTCAATACAGAAACAACTGGACTTTATTTGTAACAAGACGTTTCGCTCTTCATCCGAGGAGCTTTCTCAATTCAAAGAGCAGAGAGTGTGGGGATCAGGTTTTAAAAGCTGAGATAAACACATGCCTATGTAGATTGACAAATCACACCTCACACCTTAACAGTAGGGGTTTCTTAAGGTCTTTGTCAGTCTAATTCACAGATGAGGCTCCTCTGTTTCCTTCAAGTGTGAAAATCATCTAGAAATGAGTCCTAAAGTTGCATTATACGTTTTTGAAAGTTGGAATCTGAGACCTCCTCCTCTGTTAAGAGAAGGTTTTTTTCTCTTAATATAAACCTCTTCCTTCACACCCCTCTCAAACCACCTATGTTCTCGGTCCAAAATATGCACATTCTGGTCCTCAAACGAGTGACCCTTGTCTGTGAGTTGGGGGTGAACAGCTGGGTTTTGTCCAGAGGAGGAGGCTCTCCTGTGTTGGGACATTCGACTGTGAAGAGGCTGTTTAGTTTCTCCAATGTAGAGGTCTGGACAGTCCTCCTGCACTGGACCACGTACACTACCCCACTCTGTTTGTGTGTAGGTGTTTTGTCCTTAGGGTGGACCAGCCTCTGTCTGAGAGGACAAAACATCCACACACAAACAGAGTGGGGCGTGGTCCAGTGCAGCGAGGACTGTCCAGACCTCGCTGCACTGTAATAGTAATTACATTACTATTACGGTGCAATGATAATAAAGCTTATTCTTGCTCAGCACAAGATTCAAAGCTGAGACCTTGAAAAATTACACTTACGTTAAAGACCGTGTAAAGTGAATTTCAATATTTTCTTCAATAAACATTATAAATGTCATAATTGTAATCTTGTAAATGAGTAAAAAGTCTCAAAATTGTAGCTCAATTAATTTTGGAGTTATAGATCAAACTTTGTTTAAAGATATGTCTGCTTCAGGATTTTTTAGGCGTGGTTTAAATGTGACCGCGTTTCGTCACGCGGTCTAAAGCCCCACCCCCTGCAGCTCCAGCCGTATAAATTTGTTCTTCGCATCGGTGGAGCCATTCACTCGCGAATCGCAGATAGCATCAGATAGCAATAGCATAGATATTTTGTTCATTGTTAGCTAGCTAATCAATTATGCCTCGTTCCTGCATCTTCCCTGGATGTCGCAATGGTCAGGGCACCCGCTTGGTGACTTTATTTAATTTATTTTATTTACTTGATCTCTGCTGCTGTCAGCCGCGGACACACAGAGTGGACCTCACATCCCCCGCGCGCAGCCACTGACACACAGAGTGGACCTCACATCCCCCGCGCGCAGCCACTGACACACAGAGTGGACACACCGTCCCCCGCACACAGCCACTGACAAACAGAGTGGACACACCGTCCCCCGCACACAGCCACTGACAAACAGAGTGGACACACCGTCCCCAGAGCACAGCCACTGACAAACAGAGTGGACACACCGTCCCCAGAGCACAGCCACTGACACACAGAGTGGACCTCACGTCCCCCGCGCACAGCCACTGACACACAGAGTGGACACACCGTCCCCCGCACAGCCACTGACACACAGAGTGGACACACCGTCCCCCGCACACAGCCACTGACAAACAGAGTGGACACACCGTCCCCAGAGCACAGCCACTGACACACAGAGTGGACCTCACGTCCCCCGCGCACAGCCACTGACACACAGAGTGGACACACCGTCCCCCGCACACAGCCACTGACACACAGAGTGGACACACCGTCCCCCGCACACAGCCACTGACAAACAGAGTGGACACACCGTCCCCAGAGCACAGCCACTGACACACAGAGTGGACCTCACGTCCCCCGCGCACAGCCACTGACACACAGAGTGGACACACCATCCCCGCGCACAGCCACTGACAGAGTGGACACACCGTCCCACACAGAGTGGACCTCACGTCCCCCGCGCACAGCTGCTGTTATGTATCTGTGTGATTTCACATTGTGTACTGAGTACTCACATTCTAAGAAAATAAAAAGTTTGACGAATATTTTGCTGACAATTGCTTTTCACTGACCTCTTTGGTTTCCTATATTTTTATCTGGAGGTTCAAATGAGTAGGGCTGGAGAACTCCTTCGCGAACATCTTCAGGGGGCAGGACACGGGGGCAGTACTGCGCTGAAACCACGCCCACGCGCTGACACGCCCCCAGCGTTTCAGACCAGCGCACAATTATGTTTTTTCATTATTTTTGTGACTTAATTTTATAAGGAAAACAATGTTTTTAATCAGTCAGATTTATATGGGTGATTAATAACACATATTTATGCCGTGTGACAAACTCAAAACACACATTTAATTTCACTTTACACGGTCTTTAATATTTCTCTTATGAGATAAAAAAAAAAAAAACTCATACCTTTACTGTGGGTCTTCTCTCTAGAAGATTTCACTTCATCAAAGTCTTGGAAGCAAATTAAGTTTTGAACATTGATCACCGCTGCAAACACATTCTCCCATTTTTGTTCTAGTCTGGTGAGAAGACACAGTAGATTTGTTTAGTGGATAATATCTTGTCCATTTGAAACAACAAAAGGTTATTGCCATGATAAGAATAAAAAAAGAAGAATAAAAAAAGAAAAACATATTTCACTGGGGTCAGGAAACTGAAACCAGCAAGTAGTAACAGATAGCTCTGCTTGTATGTAGAGGTTCAACCACAGCAGGTTTTACTTTATGAACTCCAGAGATTTTCGGAGCAATCTGGGGACAATTTTGGTGCACGTTTTTTTCTTCTCACTGTTGCTGTTCACACATGCTTTTCACAGCAGGAGATTCTGTATGGAAGATGTGATCTCAAAGCTGGAAATACTTGATGAGGGGCGGCAACAGAAAACACAGGACATGACAAAAAACGTAGTTAATCTATGCACCTGTAACACAGTTAGAACTGTGGATTGGTCTCTCTAATGACCTTTTTTATCAACACTATGTGTATTTAGATGTGTCTAGTATGTACCTGAAGTGTAATCGCCAGTAGAGGAAGTAATGAGTAATCATTTTAACCACAAACATCTTATATCTAGACGAAATGACTCCTACATCCACACTGTTTGACTTGTTCTTGTGGATATAATTTTATGTGACTGAGAGGATGCCCTCTGTAAGAAGTCTTGATTGAATGCTACATATATAAACATTAGCACGCTTCCGCTCATTCTCAATTAGCACGCTTCCTGAGCATTTCTGGACAAATCTGAATTTTAGTGAAAGCTCAAGCATCTTAAAAGGACAGTTCAGATGTTTTAAATGTTTTTATGTAGAAAGGTTATAAACATCTTACCTGCTGTAGATAACTCTTTGAAATACCTTAGTTTGGACAATTGGATTTTAATCTGATTTACTGATCTGACCTCAAATGCATATGTAATCGGTTTTTCCATTGTGCTTGCTGGTAGAGTTTTTTGATGTCTCAAATCATGTCCTGATAGACAAGATGTGAAAGATATTTTTTGTAATACCACTATCTACCCTCATGGTTATTTCCCCCTTTTCATATCTAAGATTATTTTTCTGAAAAATAAGAAGAAGGCCACGCTAAGAAAAAGTAGCTGCAGCTTCGTACACTCCGTCCATCTCCCGGGCAACTGTGCGTACATGTTCTCGCTGTACCTCGGGCCAATGATAATAAAGCTTATTCTGATTCTGATTTAATCTGTCACTACATCATACCACTACAGTTTCTGCAAGCTGCATTATACAAACAATTGTACAGCTGTCTGTTTCACTCCATTATAAATGTGATTTTATTCTCCATATTTTCCTAACAGAGCACTTGGCTCTTGACTGCAGGTTTACTGGTGGTTCCTAGAGTTTCCAAAAGCCGAATGGGAGACAGAGCTTTCAGTTCTCAGGCTCCTCTCTGGTGGAACCAACGTCCAGTTTCTGTCCGTGAGGCTGACACATTGTCCAGTTTTAATGTCAAACTCAAATCTTTCCTTTTTGATAAATCCTATAGTTAGGGTTGGCTTGAGTTTCCTGAGCTATCTACTGTATACATGAGCAGCAACAGTTAAGCTGCTAAAGGTTTAGACTGCTGGAGGACAAACTGACCACATTTCTTCATTCTTTTGCTGTTTTTACTAACTCTACCTGTTTGTATTAGTTCTATCATTGACATGTGTTTTTGTCTTTATTCCAACCTGCACCCACACCTGGACCTGCCATTCTGTGTTAGTTTGTCTCTCCTTCCTGTCCTCTCAAACCCAGCCGTAATTCATTCTGACCAAGTTAAACCCTTTAATGTTGTGTAAGAGTGGAACATAGACCCATGAACATGCTCAGCCGTTCAAACTACAAACATGTCTGATCATCATCATGTTCACGCAGTGTTTCACAGAGCCTCCTGTGTGGACGAGCAGATGGCCGCACGTCCTGAGTCTGGTTCTGCTGGAGGTTTCTTCCTGTTGAAATGGTGTTTTTCTTTCCACTGTCTCCTTTGTGCTTGCTCAGGATGGGAGACTGTGACAAAGTGAAGATTCAGCACATCTGCTGCTTCCTTAGATAGAAAACTTTACTAACTGTCTTTTGTAATGTGTGTGAATGTTTCAGTACCCTGAGATGACTTCTGTTGTGATTTAGTGCTAAATACTGTAGTAGAACTGAACTTTAAGAAGTGCTCCAGGCTGAAAGGAAGTGGTAAAGCTAGCTGCTGTTTCTATTTGTGCTCGTGAATAACAACAGAATTTTATGTAATGTAAAAGTGCTAGATGAAGGGAGTGGTGGAACAGAGGTTAGAGAAGGTGAGCCTGTGATCGGAAGATCGCTGGTTCAACTCCCGGTACCACCAACATCAAAATGTGTGTGGGATAGGTGGAACACCCACACCAGCCTCCACCCAGGGCGGCTGTTGCTGAGTGGTTAGAGCAGTCATCCTCCAATGCAAGAGTTGGGTGTTTGATTCCACCAGCTGTCACATGCCGAAGTGTCCCTGGGCAAGACACTGAACCCCGCATTGCCTCCATTTTGTGTCCCATGAGTAGCCGTGTTTCCATCAAGGTTTCTTGATGCGCATTTTGAAGCATCGCATCAGAAAAGGTGAATGGAAACGGCATGATTCAAATTAACTTCCTCTAATTCGCAAAAAAGTTGATACGCTCGCTTGAGGTGGTTTTTGGGTTTTTCGAAACAGCTGATGCGCAAAACGAGAGATGGAAACAGATTTGCCGACTCAGTTCTGACGTAGCGAACATTCACGTCATGTGACTGATCAGCTGTTTCCGCTGTAACATCGCTAAAACTAGTTGGCATGACGGAATAAATACAACTTGCCCGATAGCAACACATTCCTGAAATATTCTCTCCATTTTGCCGAGATGTGTGGTTCAGTGTTGCCAGATCTCGCGACAGAAATAAGCGACCAGCCCCATGAAAACAAGCACAAACAAGCGACTCGCTCTTTAAAAGCACGCCCAAAAACAAGCCCAAGCGACCCACCCCAAAAGGCAGTTTTTAAACAGTATAAACATAAATTTATTATGGCATTACATATAAACAGCAAAATTATGCTAAACACTTTGAAGAACATATCCACTCTAAAAATTAAAAAATATATTTTGCATTTTTATCCCATTAAGCCTCTGGGACTCATTTAACAGAGAGACCTGAATTTTAAACGAAGAGTGATGACAACAATGGATAACGACAACAACAGACAATCATAAAGGATGCGTACAAATTAAAGAAATTAAATAAAAATTAAACAGCAAACTCATAGTAAGCTAAGTCAACAAAATTTTTTTCTTTAATCTCTATCCTGAATCATGCTTTAAGTGTGCGCTCTTTCTCCTATTCTTTATTATATTTTCCCCCACATTTCCCCCACTTATTGGAGCTCATTTTAGCTTGGTCTTGTCACTCTAGACAAAGAATAAAGAACAAAGAATAAAAGCCAAAACAAGCGACTTTACAACCGGCACAAGCCCAAGAAACCGCGACTCACCAAGATTATGAGCGACTTCGGAAAATAGCAAGCCCAAAGTCGCTTGTTATAGGCGGGCTTGACAACTATGGTGTGGTTTGGTTCCTGTTTTCAACCGCTACTTCCTGTTTACTGTAGACATGCGTAACGCTGACGTCTGACGTAATGCCGCTTAGCGTGGCCTGGTGGATTCGCTTCAAGCCAGTTGATGGAAACACTTCTGATTCGCATTTATTTTTATTTACATTTTTGTGAATTTTCAAAAATTCGCTCAAAATTGGAATTGAAAATAGATGGAAACACGGTTAGTGTATGAATGTCATAAACCTCTGATTAGTCTCTTTAGAATGATTTGTTAACGTAGCTTTGTAGAGATGTAGAAGAGTGCTGTATGAATGGGTAAATGAGGCACAGATTGTGTTGTAAAGAGCTTTGAGTATCTTGATAAGATAGAAAGGTGCTATAAGTACAGTCCATTTACCCTCATTGGTCCCACTCTGGGCCCTTGAGCAAGGCCCTTAACCCACACCATCTGTTCCTCCAGGTGCCCTATAGCAGTTCTCTGCTCCACACAGAGGGTTGTGGTGATTTGGTGATCTGGTTGTGTCAGGAAGGGCATTAAAAAAAATTGCCCGACTTAGTTTGCTGTGGCGACCTCTGATGAAGGGAGCAGCCGAAAGAAAAAAAATATTGTAGAACAGTCCGATAATTCTCAATCAGGTCATCTGGACAGTTTTTTTTATGTCCAGATGACCTGATTGAGAATTATCGGATTTGATACCTGGATTGATGAGCATGAACTTTATTGTAGAACAGTGTTTGCATGAAATCTGATACTTGAGGATTCCAGTAGCTATCTAAAATAGCTAAAATATTAAATGTGTATAATCTTTCCACATAACCTCACTTGACTACCAGAGAAGAACACAATGTGACTAAACTGAATTAAAAAAACAAGAGTGAGTTTTACACCTGAATAGAGTACAGTGCAGAATTCATTTAAAGCAGTTAAAATAAAAATAAAATAACTACTATTTACAGTTTTACAAGCGTTTTGATTAAATAAAACTCTACATGGCAATAACACAGACGTCTTGAAGTTCAGCTCTAACACTTAATAGAAATAGTGAGCTCAGCCTTGTCCAGTCTGTTTCATGCAGCTTAGCTCAAATCTCCTCAGTCACAGAGGAATGGGTTCTGTCCACAAGGTCAGAAAAGAGGAAGAGAGGAATTAAAACAAAATGCTTGGTAATAAAAGACAGAAAAAACATATAAAAAAGCTGAAACACACTTTGACATCAGACATGCACATACACTCATGCATTCCAGTTACATGAAGGCCAAGGAGTGTCCGACTCACACAGGGAATGCTGCCTGTCTGTTGTTCCTGGGCACCTTTTTGAAAAAGCACAAGTAGATGGATCTGCTTTTAGTAAGACAAGGCATATCAGATTACTTTGCCACCCCCATTCACGTCTGGCTTCGTTTGGTGAGTCAGCCTCAACATAATAACATTATGTGGAACTGATTCGATAAGGACGGAAAGTAAAAACGGCCTAAATAAGGAGGAAGCTGCAACTGAACCTCACAAAACGTTTGTGTGGCGGGGGATGGCACAAGTTCTTTTAGGATTCAGTTTTTAACAACACATCAGGTTTATTATTAAAATGTAGGCTAATATGTGACCAATTTGTAACAGGCACACATCTGCCTTGACTTTTGAGGGGCTGTTTTGTTGTCAGCTAAGATTTTATTTGACCCCTCAATATACAGTGTAAAATGGAACACTTTGTTTTAACTCAAATATATGATATAAATCAGTAGTTCCCCAAGTTATTTTTGCATCACAATTCAGTTTTACACAAGACAACATTTATATGGACTGGTGGAGGAAATAATTTATCTAGAAATGCTTGTACAGGGGCCCCCCGACTTACGAGCGCTCTTACTTACGAGGTTCCGGACTTACAAGCTCACTAACGAACAGTATTTGTAAAGAACATACAGAAAATACAGCACTTTTATGTGTTTTTAGATGAAAGTGTGTTAGCTAACCATTTGGAAACAAGTTTCTGAGCATGTTTATGAACTAGTATGAACGTTTGTGATGAAAAACGAGTGTTCGTAGTAGCGCTAGCATAAATTTTCCGACTTACGACGAAAATCCGGATTTACGAGAACACGTGTTTCGTGTTCCGACGTACGAGATTTCGTCTTACGAGATAGTCGGAGGAACGGAACTCGCTCGTAAGTCGGGGACTACCTGTATTTTACTAATTTTTGCAAGGGCTAGTATGTAGGTTTGCTTGAACTAGATTGTAAGTTTGAATTTCTAGCTAAACGTTCACCCCAATATGGAAACTACAAAATCAAAAGTTTCATTGAGTATTTTGCAAATACCATTTTATAAACCATTACATTTTTGTCAGATTTGCATTACATGGCTATTTTGTAAAACTGAATGGTTAGCTGTAGGGGACTTCCAGAAAGAAGAATATATTTTATAATACAGTATATTATTTACATGAGGTCAGGCAGGAATCCCAGTGGACCACATGTTTGTAGATGACGTAATCTGTGGTGAGAACAGGGAACATGTGGAAGAGAACTTGGAGAGGTGGAGGTATTCACTTGAAAGAAGAGGAATGAAAGTCAGCCATAGTAAGACAGAGTACATGTGTGAATGAGAGGGAGGCTGGTGGAACAGTGAGGCTACAAGGAGCAGAGGTCACAAAGGTGCAGGACTTCAAGTACTTGGGGTCCACTGTCCAGGAAAATGGGGAATGTGGTAAAGAAGTGAAAAAGAGAGTCCAGGCAGGATGGAGTGGATGGAGAAAAGTTTCAGGAGTGATTTGTGACAAAAAGGTGTCAGCAAAGGTCAAAGGAAAAGTTTACAAGACAGTGGTGAGACCAGCTATGTTGTATGGTCTGGAGACAGAGACATGGACAAAAAGACAGGAGAAAGAACTGGAAGTAGCAGAAATGAAGATGCTGAGGTTCTCCTTAGAAGTGACAAGGATGCATAAGATTAGGACCCTTCTTCTTCTACATGATGGTATTCAACAAAATCAGAAGATGCTGATACCTCCTTTGCCTCCCCTTCTTCATCTCCAGAAGTCAGGTGAGTGTTCAGGCTCAGTTCTGAAGACTCCTCTAGAACCTTTGGAGATGACTGTACAAAGAAGGATTCTTCATAAAATGAAGAACATTATAATAATAATAATATAATAATGAATTCAATTTATAACGCACTTTTCATTAGTGAAAATCTCAAAGTGCTACACACATTGAATGCTACACACATTCATACACCGGTAGTGGCAGACTACCATGCAAGGTGCTTTCCAGTCCTACCGGGAGCAACTCGGGGTTAAGTGTCTTGCCCAAGGACACAAGGACACATGGTGTGGGGAACCAGGATTCGAACCGCCAACCTTCCGATCGGGGGACGACTGCCATACCACTACGCCACGGCCGCCCCTATAGACAACCCTCAGCATCCTCTTCATCAGACTGTCATACAACAACAGAGTGTCTTCAGTCAGAGGCTTCTTCAGATCTGCTGTAAGACAGACAAGAGATCCTTCCTGCCCACAGCCATCAGCATCTATAACAACTCTTTAATGAAACCAGGATGATGAGTTACAACAACATTTAATTTACCTCTGGGATTAATAAAGTAGTTTTGAATTGAACTGAATAATCAGAGGTACAGTGCAGGTTGAACAACTGGGAGATAAAGTTAGAGACCAGACTGAGATGGTTTGGACATGTCCAGAGAAGGACAGTGGGTATACTGGTAGAAGGATGTTAAAAATGCAGCTGCCAGGAAAAAGACAAAGAGGAGATACTGTATATGTATGGAATTAGAGAGGACATGGACATAGTTGGAATGAGGACAGAGGATGCAGAGGACAGAGGGAGCTGGGGGATTATTTTTTTTCATTCAACCTTTAGTAAACAGATTAGTCTCATTGGGCCACGGGGACTCTACAAGAGAGACGTGCTCCAGACAGAACATATAAAGTACAGACAAGAATAAACTACAGTGGAAAAAATGCAGTTAAAATAAGAGCAGTGCACAAAATAATAAATCAAGGTGCTGTAAAACAGGGTGAAATACTTTGTATTAAACACAAGAACATACAAAGTATCTGCTTTGATTTTTCTATTGATATTATCAAATGTTTGAAACTCCATGAAGAAATCAAGGTGGACAACTTCAGTTCCTGTTGCCAGGTGTTCCAGGTGCAGGAGCAGAATAGGAAAAGGCCTTTTTGCAAAGTTCAGTCTGCACTGAGGGAACGCTGCAGGTAATGATGTCCTGAGAGCGCACGTTGTAACTGCACTGATGGTGTGACATGTGGAAGGAGATATAAGAAGGTAGCAGACCAAGGAGGGATTTATAGATGAAGATGAACCAGTGTGGGAGCCTATGTGTAGATAATGATGACCAACTGACCAAGGAGTACAAGGTGCAGTGATGGGTACGATAGTTACAACCAGTTATGAATCGTATGTCTTTTTTCCACTGCTCCTCTTCAGCCCGACTCGGCTCTGCTCTGCTCTGCTCTGCTCAGCTCGTTAAGGCTGAAATATACCTGAGCGTACATGCAGTACGCCTCTGTACGACGTACGTACGCTAAGGCAAAAGCGTAGCCCCGCGCAGCCCCTCAGGGCACGAACGCGCAAAGCTTTTTTTTTTACGGCCGCGCACGCTTGCGCGGTGTCTGACCATAAACTTCCCCAGCGCCTGACTTTTTTGTATGTTACACAAATGAATTAAATTCCTCTTCTTTATTGCTGATCGGGCCTTTTCTTTTGTTTTTTCGCCTAAAGTCAATCGCTTCTTCCTCCGTTCACTCATGACTGAAATTAATGAATTCAGGTCCTACCTGGGTGCGCAAGGTTTTATATTCCCTGGTGGGCTGCAGGAAAAGCCCTCCCTGTTATTATTTTTAGTTCTGAGAGAACTTTTTATAACATATAAAGTAGAAACACCGCAGCAGAACACCGCAGAAGAACACCGCAACTGGCTGCTCATAGAGTGAGCTGACGAGCTGTCAATCATTTCAGTAGGCGTGTCAGCAAGTGACCAATCAGCTACCTCAGTTTGTCCCCCTCTGCTCGCAGCTGCTCGGGGCTGCTTACATGACAACCAGGATTTGGAGCGAAAACGCAAACATTTGAAAAGCGTAGCTTCTGAAGCTATATCAGCGAAACGCATGCGCACAAAATGCGCGCGTAGAGTGGCGTATTCCTGGACGCTCAGGTATATTTCAGCCTTTACACGTTGCATTTCCACCGCACTTTCAGGACTGGTTCTGGAGGTGTGTCCAGAATCCAACTAGCCTTACCAGCTGGTGGCGGTAGTGATCCCTTAAGCTATTTACTAGCCACCACTAAACATATTAAGAAGAAGACGACCCCAAAAGAGACACAACCAAAATAGAGGATCTCATTGTTTTAATGAACATTCTGCTCAGTCTGTTGCGTTTTGTCAAACATCAAAGAGAAGAGACCCAGAAAAGTCTGTGTGCAGCAAGGCAAAAGGCTCTGGAGAAGAACAGGAGAGTGTTGGAAATGATTAGAGGATGAGTGATGGTAAGCTAATGCTAATCTGCTATAGAGCCGAGCGTAAAAGTATGTACCAGTAAATGTCGATTAAATACGGTTTAGTAATTAATTTAACCTTTATTTAGACAGGTTAATCCTATTGAGCCTCGAGGACTCATTTACAAGAGAGACCTGATTTCAACAAAGAATGACAACAGCGAAAACAAAAGAATCATAAGAGAGGCATACAAATTTTTTCCCCAATTTTTAACAAGTTAAAATAAAAAAGTAGCAAAAACAGATACTTTGTAGATTTTAAGGCAAATGTACAAAACTAAAAACAGGAACATGTCTGCATTGGTTCTTGCCAGGAGTCCAACAGATTCTTAAAGCCATTTAGAGAGGTCAAGGTCGAGAGCTTCAGATCTTTTTGTAAGATATTCCAGGTAACAGGAGCAAAGAAGGAGAAGGCCCTTTTGCCAAATTCAGTCCTCACTGACAGAACACCAGGGGCAGCCGGCCAATAGGGGGCGCTAGGGCGCCGCCCCACTGGAACTTCTGGAGCTATTCACCATTTTACATTGGACTTAAAAAATAGTAATAAAGAAAAATGAAATAATAAAATAAAAATGTTTTGAAATATATGTATATATGTTTTTAGTTGTGTAGGATAAATATTTTATAGGTAATGATGAGTTATATTGTTTGTTTCAAAAAACCTTTTCTGATTGGTGACGTATTTTCGGTCCTGGGGGGCGCATGAATCCTATCCATAGACTCTCGTTAAAAATAGCACATGCACAGTTATTCTACAACATTGCAAGAGAATGGGAAGATGCTGGGCCCAGATTTCCGTGCCCTGGGCACGTCCAATGTGAGCTGTACCTACCGATCACGTGCTTCCGTTTTTTTTTTTTTGTCTGGGAACATAGCCGTGCAGTGACTCAAGCAGGCTGGCTGCAGGTAGGTTTTCATTGAAAGCCCTTTATCTAATGCCTATTTACCATTTCTGACTGATATGCCTCTCAACTTTTAGAAGTCTCTGTTTGTGAAAAGGCCGGCCGTTATCAGACTAGGCATGAAATATTATTTAGCTGTCAGCAACGCATTTTAGACAATACAGGAATCTGTCATTCCAAGCGACATGCGGCTCGGGTGGTTGCTGAGGCAAAAACTCGGGCGTGGGAGGAGTTCGGAGAGGCCATGGAGAATGACTTCCGTACGGCTTCGAGGCGATTCTGGTCCACCATCCGGCGTCTCAGGGGGGGAAAGCGGTATGCGACCAACACCATTTATGGTGGGGATGGCGTGCTGTTGACCTCAACTCGGGATGTTGTGAGTCGGTGGGCGGAATACTTCGAAGACCTCCTCAATCCTACTGGCACGTCTTCCACTGAGGAAGCGGAGCCTGGGGACTTTGGGTCGGGCTCTCCAATCTCTGGTGCTGAGGTCACCGAGGTGGTTAAAAAGCTCCGCGGTGGCAGGGCTCCGGGGGTGGATGAGATTCGTCCTGAGTTCCTTAGGGCTCTGGATGTTGTGGGGTTGTGTTGGCTTACGCGACTCTGCAATATCGCGTGGACATCGGGGGCAGTTCCCTTGGATTGGCAGACTGGGGTGGTGGTTCCCCTATTCAAAAAGGGGGACCGTAGGGTGTGTTCCAACTATAGGGGGATCACACTCTTAAGCCTCCCTGGTAAGGTCTATTCAGGGGTTCTGGAGAGGAGGGTCCGTCGGATAGTCGAACCTCGGATTCAGGAGGAGCAGTGTGGTTTTCGTCCTGGTCGTGGAACACTGGACCAGCTCTACACCCTCAGCAGGGTCCTGGAGGGTGCGTGGGAGTTTGACCAACCAGTTTACATGACGAGATCTCGGATACAAGCAGCTGAAATGAGTTTTCTCCGCAGCGTGTCTGGACTCTTCCTTAGAGATAGTGTGAGAAGCTCAGTCATCCGGGAGGGACTCGGAGTAGAGCCGCTGCTTCTCCACATCGAGAGGAGCCAGTTGAGGTGGCTCGGGCATCTGGTTAGGATGCCTCCTGGACGCCTCCCTGGTGAGGTGTTCCGGGCATGTCCCACCGGGAGGAGACCCAGAGGAAGACCCAGGACACGCTGGAGGGACTATGTTTCTCGGCTGGCCTGGGAACGCCTTGGGATTCCCCCAGAGGAGCTGCTCCAAGTGGCTGGGGAGAGGGAAGTCTGGGCCTCCCTACTTAGGCTGCTACCCCCGCGACCCGACCCCGGATAAGCGGAAGAAAATGGATGGATGGATGGATGGATGGATGGATGGAAGGAATCTGTCATCACACACAGGACAGCTATTATCCACAGGCTGTCAGATTACTGGACTCTCAATAAATAACACTGAACACCTGGCAATAACTTTGCACCAAGCCACATCTGTGACAACTAATATGGCTAATATTAGCTTGTGACAGCTAATATTTTTATTGTTGCTGCACTGTAGCTATAAAATGTATGATACAGTACATATGTATCTACTTTACCATCATAATTCAGTCTCAACGTCACTACCTGTGCAATAACGTGAACACAACCTGTGTATTATATGTTAATTAAGTACAATATATATATATATATATATATATATATATATATATATATATATATATATATATATATATATATATATATATATATATATATACAGTGGTGGGCACATGAACGCTAGGGAGCGCTAAAGCGCTATTCCGCTTACAGTGGACCTAAACTTTTTGTCAGCGTTTTTGTGAATTGACTAACTTTTATAATTCATAAGCGGATTTGTGCTATTTTTATTTAAAATGCAGTACCGCTAATAACTAATTATCTATCAGTAAAAACCAATAAACTTATTTACAAGCTCTTATGCTGCTTGTTTTACCTTTTTCCCCACCGTAAACAGCAGAGGAGGAAAGGGTGTGAGGGGGAGGGGGGCAGAGCTGAGAACAGACTCGGCTCTACCATGTAGGTAAATGCCTGGGGGTCCCATTTCAGCAGTGGCCCCGGCCCCGCCTCGCCCCGTGCAGTCACCTACATCACTAACATTGCTCATGCTTGTTAATGTACATTTAACATAAAAATAATTATAGTTACGATGAAAACGATCATTAAATACGCAATAAAAAAAACGGTCGATTTCTTTATCCCCCTACTAAAAATGGACTATTCCATCTTGACAACTTCCGGGTCACTCAGAGGTGAACTCGGGTGAACTGTGACTACTGTTTGTGCTGGGTACTTGGATAAATCCGTAGAGAACCCCGCTGTTTCAAGCCAAATTAACGTGGCCGGATGATTTTATTGAGGGTTTTGTGTCGACCATTTGACGGTGAGTCGTTATTTTTATGTATTTTAGTTACTTTTCATTAAATCTGTTGACTACCTATAGACGCTAACTGTGTCTGCCTGTTACACCGGTAGTGCTGGGTTACTAATGGATAAATCCGTAGAGAACCCCGCTGTTTCAAGCCAAATTAACGTGGCCGGAGGAGTTTATTGAGGGTTTTGTGTCGACCATTCGACGGCGAGTCGTTAGTTTCATGTATTTTAGTTACTTTTCATTAAATCTGTTGACTACCTATAGACGCTAACTGTGTCTGCCTGTTACACCGGTAGTGCTGGGTTACTAATGGATAAATCCTAGAGAACCCCGCTGTTTCAAGCCAAATTAACGTGGCCGGAGGATTTTATTGTGTGTTTTGTGTCGACCATTCGACGGCGAGTCGTTAGTTTCATGTATTTGGGTTACTTTATGTATAAATGCGGTGGCGACACACCCGTGTATTTGAGATTTAAACGTGGTTTTAGGGATTAAAAGATCATTCTATTTTTTGTTAATTTCGTGGCCGAATAGAATATATGTACGTAAAGTATTAAATAAATCCTTTGATTTTTGTAATTTCATCCTTTTAGGATCATTTTTGTTACTTTTCAGTTGGCAGTGTAGTGCAAATATTGATAACGCTGCCGGCTATATATAAATATATATATATATAATATAGAAATATATAAATAGCGGATTAGATTAGCTTCCCCTAATTTTCATAAGACATTTGTGCTTTTGAAATTGTGGACCTAAAAAAATTAATAAGCGTTTTAGAAATTGTGGAACTAATTTTTTAATTAGCGGTGCCCACCACTGATATATATGTATATATATATATATATATATATATATATATATATACTGTATATATATACAGTATACTGTATATATATATCACGTGGAATATGTAAAGTTTTTTCATAAAGAATATTATTTTACCAAGTTTTCACATGTGATCGCACTTGAGTCTTAACATGTAACTCTTATGTGGAAAAACATGTGACAACATGGAATTATGCATATGTGATGCATGTGAGCGTGTGTGTGAAAATGTCCTAAAATCTAATTTTCACATGCACAAAAAGCACATTTACACATTTTTCACATTTGATTTTGTATGCATTGCTTTTCTGTGACGGGCATTAATTAAACAATTTTCACATATAAAAAATGTGGAAAGTGTGAAAGCACATGTGGAAATAATTACAACAAGACTACAGGTAATCCCCGACTTACGAACTAGTTCCGTTCCTACGGCCGTTCGTAACACAAAAATCACTGTAAGTTGGAAAACACCCGAGTCGCCACATATACACGTACATGTATGGTACAAAACAGTTACCAAGTTACCAAGCACTTTGCCTATCCTAACATAGTACCCTACATAATTATCACAAAACACATACAGTCCATTTAGAGACAATAGAGACAATTAGAGAAAATAAAAAGTTAATTTCTTACTTTGAGCTGGTCAAGCCTGTGGCCGTCTTTTTGCGTGTTAGCTCTTTGCACGTGCGAGCTCCGCAGCTTCGTGTTGCTTCACATGGACCAAACTGTTAACAGGAAGGACTGTTAGCATGTTAAATCCATACATTTGGAGCCATCATGAAGGGAAAAAGAGTTAATAACTTACTGGGAGCCATTTCTCTGCGGTGTCCGTCCAACAAGCTATGTCGTGTTAGCGTTAGCCCCTCCACGTTAGCATGTTAGGCCGTGCTGCGTTAGCATTTTAGCCCCTCCAAAAGGCTGCCGCAGCTGTTTCTCCACGTTTTAGCATGTTAGCTCGGTGTCCATCCAACAACTGAGGCTGCCAGGCAGACATCGAGTCGAGCTCCGCCGCCCGTAGGCTCCGTGTGTTAGGTTCCTCTGGTGTTAGACCCACGTGCAGGCGAGTGAACGAGGCAAGAGTTGTAAAATAATAATAATTTATTTTAACCAACAAAACAAGAAGCTGTCAGGGCAGCAAAAAACTCACTCTGGCAAAACTGGAGCAAAAAACAGGTGAGGACATCAGAGTGGTGAGGAGAGGACTGAATTGTCTGTGTGAACAGAACAATGACCGGACAAATTGTGGAAGAGAGGAAGGCTTTTTCTAAGGCAGAAAGAGAGTGGGTGATGAGTTCAGCTTGGCTGGTGGCTGATGAGACAGGTGTGAATGATTAAGGCTGAGGGCTTGAGCACAGAGAGACAGACTGAGGAGTGAGTGGGAAATGACAGAGACTGAATGAGATACACAAAAAAGAGAAATCACAAAGCTTAGAATAACAAAAGTATGATAGGAGGGGAAAACACAAATAAACATAAAGAAACACAGACAGAGACAGAGCCTGACATAACCCCTCCCTCAAGGGTGGCACCTGACAGCCCAAGACGGACACCACAAGAACAAGGGAGGGTGGAGGGAGGCAACAGGCAGGACGGCGGGCCAACATCAGCCAGATCCGGGGGGCGCCCAGGAGGTCGCCCATCACCATCAGCCAGATCCGGTGGGCACCCAAGAGGCCATCCATCGTGCGGTGTCACGTCAGGCTGGCGACCAGAGTAACGTCCAGCAACGGTGGGAACCAAAAATACATGGTCAGGAACGGAGTCGGCAGGAACCAAGACGATGGCGGCCGGCACCCTGACATCGCCGGCAGGCAACCACACTTCGTCTGCCGGTACACTTTCGTCACCGGCCAGTAAACAACCTTCGTTGGTCGGTACACTTTTGTTGCCGTCGGCCGGTAGACACACTTTGTCGGCCGGTACACTTTCGTCGCCGTCGGCCGGTAAACACATTTCATCGGCCGGTACACTTTTGTCGCCATCGGCCGGTAAACACACTTCGTCGGTCGGTACACTTTCGTCGCCGTCGGCCGGTAAACACACTTCGTCGGCTGGTACACTGTCGTCGGCCGGTGCACTGTCATCTGGCGCCGTCGAGGAGTCGTTGGACGCCGAGACGTGCGATGAGACGTCGTTGGGCGCCGAGACGGGCGATGAGACGTCGCTGGGCGCCGAGACGGGCGATAAGACGTCACTGGGCACCAAAACGGGCGACGAGACGTTGCTGGGTGCCGAGACAGGCGATGAGACGACACTGGGCGCCGAGACGGGCGATGAGACGTCGTCGGATGCCGAGAAGGGCGATGAGATGACGGGTGATGAGACGTCGTCGGGTGCCTCGTCGGGCGATGAGACGTCGTCGGGAGCCTCGTCGGGCGATGAGACGTCGTCGGGTGCCGAGACCACCGTCGAGACTGCAGGCGAGGAGACCACCGTCGAGACTGCAGGCGAGGAGTAGTCGTCGGGCACCGAGACGGGCGATGAGACGTCGCTGGGCGCAGAGACGGGCGGCGTGACGTCGTCTGCTTCGTCGAGCGGCGAGACGTCTGCGGCGCTGGGACCCTCGTCATCGAGACCCTCGTCGTCGGAACCCTCTGAAACGTCGCCCTCTTCGTCAGAACCCTCTGAGACGTCGCCCTCTTTGTCGGAACCCTCTGAGACGTCGCCCTCTTCGTCGAGACCCTCTGAGACGTCGTTGGGGACCTCTTCGTCGGGACCCTCTGAGACGTCGTTGGGGACCTCTTCGTTGGGACCCTCTGAGACGTCGTTGGGGACCTCTTCGTCGGGACCCTCTGAGACGTCGTTGGGGACCTCTTCGTCGGGACCCTCTGAGACGTCGTTGGGGACCTCTTCGTCGGGACCCTCTGAGACGTCGTTGGGGACCTCTTCGTCGGGACCCTCTGAGACGTCGTTGGGGACCTTTTCATCGGGACCCTCTGTGACGTCGTTAGGGACCTCTTCGTCGGGCCCCTCTGAGACGTCGTTGGGGACCTCTTCGTCAGGACCCTCTGAGACGTCGTTGGGGACCTCTTCGTCGGGAACCTTTGAGATGTTGTTGGGGACCTCTTCATCGGGACCCTCTGAGACGTCGTGTGGGACCTCTTCGTCGGGACCCTCTGAGCAAGATGGCTCCGGATCTGAGGGAGAAACCACAGTGGCTGGCACCAAGGGCAAGGCAATAGTTTGCAGGAGACGAGAGTGAGAATGAACTTGTGTCGTCAGCGCCTTCTTATACCACGGGGGCGGGCCCCTGGTGACGCTGACGCCCACTTGCCTTAAAAGGTGTGATTGTATTGCTTTAGGTGAACCGCGCGGGGGCGCAATTCCCATAGTCATGTGTTGCACCGCAGTGAACTGACTGATAAGGGAACTCTAAACTCTTTATTCACCATGACTGACCAAAGCAACAGCCTCATTACTGTGGACCAGTGACTCCGTGACACAAAAAGGAAAAAGTGTGTAAAAGATAATGGACGGAGGAATGCCTTTCGACTAAACTCTTCATTCACTATGACTGACCGAAGCAACAGCCTCGTTACTGTGGACCAGTGACCCGCCGTGGAATAAAAAAGAAGAAGTGGGTAAAGATGATGGACGGATGATGCCTTTCGACTAAACTCTTTTTTTTTTACCATGACTGACCGAAGCAACAGCCTCATTACTGTGGATGAGGCCTGAATCCAACGATCCAGCTCCCCCATCATCCATCACTCCGCAACAAGACGCCCTGATACTTGAAGCCCTCCACCCGAAGCAAAGACTCGTCCCCACCTGACCTGGAGGAGGAATTCATTTCTGGAGAACCATGACCTCAGACTGAAGAGTCCATTATATATATTTTTTAGTTTAAACATTTTTATGATCCTCCAGTCCCCAAAGCAATTCAACAAAATTTATTTAAATGCAGTTTTTTTTCTCAACCAGGAACAGAATCTAAATCAATGTGGTATAAAAGTGCTTTCAGGCCGTCAACAGTTGTAGTTTTAGGTGTGCACTCAGGGGCAGCGGTTAGATAATCCAGCCGTGCTAAGAGTTTTATCGGAGGTGACGCCTCACTTGGCCTATAAATAGACGAGCACGTCTCTCCTGGGAAACCAGCTCTCACTTTCTCTCTCGGCCATCTGATCACTTGTAGGAAGTCGCCCCCCCCCCACCTCCCCAGATAATGAATACACGGACTATTAAAAAAACACAACTAAACACACACAGAGAGGCAGATACCTGCCACAGAGCACTCACCCTCTTCTTTTTAAATCACTCTGAGAGTAAAGTCTTTTTTCACTTTTTATTAAATACAGATGGTCCCCGACTTACGAACGTGTTTCGTTCCTACGCCCGTTCATAACTCGAAAATCGACTTGTCGGAAAATACATCCAAACGGCACCTCATATGTACAGTACTGTATTTTACCAAGCACTTAGCCTATCCTAACACATTACCCTACATAATTATCAAAAAACACATACATTCGGAGCCATAATGAAAGGAAAAAAGAGTTAATGGCCTACTGGTATGCTGGTGATGCTGTTCCTCCGCTTGTTAGCATGTTAGCTTGGTGTCCCTCCAACATCTGAGGCTGCCTGTAGTTCGCGCGGTCCAGACTGTTTACAGCAATAATAATAATAATGAATTCAATTTATAATGCACTTTTCATTAATAAAAATCTCCAAGTGCAAGGCCTGTTAGCATGTTAGCTCCATTATTTGGACCCATAATGAAGGGAAAAAAGAGTTAATAACCTACTGGGAGTTGGTGAAGCCGTTCCTCCGCCTGTTAGCATGTTAGCTCGGTGTCCCGCCAACATCTGAGGCTGCGAAGCCGTTCCTCCGCCTGTTAACATGTTAGCTCGGTGTCCCGCCAACATCTGAGGCTGCAAAGCTGTTCCTCCGCCTGTTAGCATGTTAGCTCGGTGTCCCTCCAAAATCTGAGGCTGCCTGTAGTTCGCGCGGTCCAGACTGTTTACAGCAAGGTCCAGCTCATGTATCCAAGCGCAGTATAACCTCTGATCGGACACACGGTCCGTCCAAATCCGGCTGTCTGTCCAGCTTGCTCCAACAAGTTTTGTAGCATCCACAGCTAACCGGAAACTGCATAAATCGGCTTCCAAATTTTTTAACGAGATGTGTGACGTAACCCCGAAAAATCGTAAATCGAGGCCGTCGTTAGTCGAGGACTACCTGAGTAAATGAACCTCGAAGCACATGGCCGTATGCAATTCCTTCATTATTTCAAACAAACAAACAAATTAACAAACAAACAAAAAAAGAGCTCCAGAACTCGTCAGGCTTTGTTCTTCTGGACACGTTCATTTTAAACCTTTTTTAATTTGAAAGATTTTAATAAACAAGTCAGAACAACAGAGCAATATTTTTTATTTGAATTCTTTAATGTCTATATTTTCTCATCTAAATAAATACAGCACCAGTCGGACTAGCCAGTAGCTCATCAATCTGATCAAACTCTCTTTCTCCAAACGGAAACGCTCAAAAGATATATCTACAACAGGTAAGATACTAACCGTTCATAACTTTCCCAAAGAACAACCCTTGAAAAGAACCTGAAAGTTATGCACCATAACTCATGTTCCCTGAAGGAAGGGAATGAGGTGCAACATATGACTATGGGGATTGCTCCGCCACGCGGTTCACCTGAAGTAATACAATCACGCCTTGAACAAGGCAGGTGGGCGTCAGCGTAATCAATGAGGCCCCGCCCTCTTTGTATAAAAGGGGCTGACGCCCAACCTCCATTCTCAGGGTGCACTTCACCGAGCTTGGTCATTGAAAGGGCAAGCATGTGTTGCACCTCGTTCCCTTCCTTCAGGGAACATGAGTTATGGTGCATAACTTTCAGTTCCCTTATCAGTCAGTACACTCGGTGCAACATATGACTATGGGAACGTAATTCAATCACGCCCAGGAAATGCTCTGGAAATGCATGCTTGTGAGAACTTATGCCTTAGACTGCAGGCGTTTAGCTGCTCTTTACTCTGTGGTAGAGAGAAAGGCCTGAGTGACGTCATATGCTGTGACATCTAAACTGTAGTGTTTCACAAACGTGTTTGATGATGCCCATTTGGCAGCAGCACATATTTCTGCTACTGGAACACCCTTGAAAAGGGCCCATGAGGCAACCAGGCCTCGAGTTGAGTGAGCATGTACTCCACTGGGTACCTGCTGACCTTTACTGCTGTATGCCCTCTTTATGGCCTCTGTCACCCAGTGTGAGGGGCGCTGTTTTGACAGGGCTCTGCCAACAGTTGGATTAGCAAAACACACAAACAGTTGGTTTGTTTTCCTCCAACTGTTAGTCCTCTCCATGTAGGCGCTCAGGGCCCTAACAGGGCAGAGCACGTTCAGCCGCCTCTGTTCTGCAGTTAGAACAGGGGGAGGAGGAAATGTTGAGAGCTCAAAGTCCAGACTTCTGGGGTTTAGAGTTGGAACCTTTGGCACATATGCAAAGTTCAGACGCAGGGTGACCTTTGACCCATCTAGGGCAAACTTGGTACACATTGGATGTACAGATAAAGCGTGGAGGTCACCCATGCGTTTTGCTGAGCACAGAGCTAAAAGCAATGCAGTTTTATAAGATAACAAATCTTTCTTAATGCTGCTAAAAGGCTCAAATAGAGGCTCACATAGAGCATCCAGGACAAACTGTAGGTCCCACTCAGTGGCCAGAGTCCTACTGGGAGGCCTTTTCCTCAGTATGCCCTTCATGAACCATATCATGAGAGGGTGGGCACCAGGTGATTTAATAATAATAATAATAATAATGTCTATTCCTGTCATCTGCGTATGTTCCCATACACAGACGAAATTCGTCTCTGCATTTAACCCAACCACCTACCAGGTGGTGCAGTGAGCAGCCCGAAAGCGCCCGGGGAGCTGGAGAAATAGGTGTGCACTCATAGACACCCCAAGCTGGGTAGTGGCCGGGGCGCGAACCCGCGACCTTCGGATCCGTAGTCAAAAGCCCTGCCACTAGACCATCTTACCTCCCCAGTCTTCATGGCATACCGAGATGGCTGACAAAAATACCTTATTGGTAGAGAAAGAGTGACCCTTCTCCAGCAGGTCTTGTAGAAAAGTGAGGAGCTGGACCAAGTCACAGGAATATGAGATAATATTCCTCTCTAGACACCAGGCCTCAAAAACACGCCATTTGCGAGCGTAGAGAGTCTGGGTGGACTGGGCTCTCGCTCCCTGTATTGTGTTTATAACATTACCAGGCAGGCCGAAGGCCATCAGCCGGTTCCTTTCAGCAGCCAGACCCAGAGTTGTCATCATTCTGGGCGTGGGTGAAGGAGCTGCCCATGGACCTGGGTCAGCAGGTCCCTATGGGGGGGCAGCTGCCATGGTGTCCCCGTCAACAGTGAGATCACCTCTAGGAACCACGGTTTCTGTGGTCACCTGGGAGCTATCAGTGTCAGGGAGAGAGCTCCCCTGCGTACGCGTTCCAGCGTTGCCTGAATCAGGGGGACAGGGGGAAACATGTAATACAGCTCCCCCGCTTGCCAGTTGTATGCCAGGGCGTATGTTCCCAGTGGTGCGTCTGTTTCCCTTATTAAATGATACAGGGCGCAGTGCATGTTGCTGCTGCAAGCGAACAGATATACGGTTACCCACCTATATAATGTCCAGATCTGGTCCACGGTGCGCGGGCTCAGTCTCCAATCTGAGGGGAGGAGGGACCATCTTGAGAGGGCGTCTGCCCCGTGGTTTAGCTCGCCCGGGATGTGGGTCACCCTCAGCGACAATACCTGGGAGCTACGCTGCATGAGCAGCTTCAGTGTCAACCTAAAGAGGGGTTAGGACCTTGTCCCGCCCTCTCTGTTGATGGAGATCGTTGTTTTGTTGTTTGATTTTATCAGGACATGTTGTTGTGCAACCAGTCCCTTCCTGTAAAAGTGCTTCAGGGACAAAAACACAACCTTCATTTCCAGGAAATTGATGTGGAGCTTTGCCTCCTGCTGTTTCCAGATCCCTTGGGTGTGCTGGCTCCTGCAGGGACCTCTCCACCCTAGTTTTTGATGCGTCTGTGGTGACCAGGACTTGAGACAATACTCTTCCCAGCATGACGCCTGTCCTAAACATCTCCAGGGCTCCAGAGCCTTTATGCATTCTGGGTTGATCAGTATCCCCCCGTCCATCTGGGAGGGGCAGGATACATTTGTTTGTCGAGCCATATTTGTAGAGGGCACCTCTTTAATAAGGCCTGAGGCACACAAACAATGGCCACCGCCAGGAGGAGACACTGGCACAGTTTGAAGGACACTTTCTGGTCCAGCTGAAAATGTGCTAGGCAGAGTTGGATGGACGAAGCCCGTGCCTCCGAGAGCCTTGCTCTGTACAAAATGGAGTTGAGCTGTACTCTCAAAAATACGGTAATCTGAGATGCGGTCAGATTTCTCTTCTCCAAGTTTATGGCAAACCTCAGAGCTTCCGGGTGAGACATCACCATCTGTGCATGCTGCTGCGCTTGAGCAGATCTCCCAAATAATTCAGAATTCTGACCCCTTGACCCCTTAGTGGGGTCAAGGCCGCGTCCAGGCATTTCGTGAATGATATGGGGATGATTTTTAATTCTAAAGGTAGCGCCAAAAACTCGAAAGCTTTGTCCTTGAAGGGGAAGCGGAGATATCTGTTCACATCGTGAGCTAGAACGACGTGTATCACTCCTTTCTGTAACGTTGTAGGGACCTCATCCCTCAAAACGTGGGCACGTTCTGGGCTTATGGTGGACACCAGCACCCCCGTAAAAGGAGGTGGCCGCTTTTGGAACTGCAGCCGGAGGTCCTGACTGACAATGGACGTGACCCACGTGCTTGGGCCACATGCGCTCCAGGCCTGAGCGTGTGCGCCCAGCCTGTAAGGCATGTGTATTCTGGTGTGTGTGTGTCGAGGGAGCGGGAGGGGTGGTGGCCCCCACCCGCTCGCCCTTTGACGAGCTGCTCTGCCCGCCAGCAGCAGCCAGAGAGTCTACCTGTAGCAGGCAGACTCCCGGCCTCCTACTGTGGCTCATTGTCTGTCCTGACAATAGGTGTCTCATGGGGGAGAGAGGGTGAAGACCCAGTCCCCTTATTGACACTGTTTTCATAAAAATGGTGCTGTGTTTTTTTTTGTCAAGACATAGGGCATGATGTGCTTTTGAAACTTTATTTTTGTGTTCTAAAGAGCAAATAGTCGTTGTTACACACACAGCTGAGTCAAGTTTTGTGCACATACACTTTTCACCAGCTTTTTGCTGCATTTCACACATAAAGTCTGGATTTAAATGTTCGGTTTCCCATTTTTCCACGTGGGCGGGAGAACCTGTAAAATGGCGAAGCAGTCCTGCTGCGTCAGGCTGACTTCTGCTTTCGGTCCTGGTTCGTCGAGGATGACCTCGGTGGAGCCGCCTGGTGCGGAACAAACCTGTTCCTCGCCCAGGCCTGGCCAGCCTGGGGCGGTCCTTCTGTCGGTCTCGGCCGTTGCTCTACGTCGAGTGCTGGCCTCTTTTGCAGGGGGCGGCGTGTGGCTGAGCAGTGTCGAGGCTGCACGCTCCTGCTTCCACTGGTGTCTCTGGGAGGCACGAAAGCTTTTCTCGGCATCACCTCGTGCAAGATCTCAGCCTGTTTCCGCCTTTGCTCCAGCTTGCTCTGGATTCGTTCCAGAACCCCCGAAGAGTCCCGTGGGCTCGATCGGGTGGTGGAGGAATGGGCTCCGCTGACCCTCCGGCAGGTCCGTCAAGGTTAGCCACAAATGGCGTTGAGTGATGACAATCTCGGCCATACTTCTCCCCTGAGCGATGGCCGCTGTCCCCATCAGGCGGAGGACAAAGTCTGTCGCCTTGCGGGCTTCCTCCAGGACCTCGGCTGTCTTTCTCTTGTTGGAGATCTGCTGGAGCTCCTGTAGCTTTACCGCCAAGTAGGCCTACATCATGGCTGAAGCATTCATGGCGCGGACCGCGAGGCCCTGAGCCCGGTAACATTTCTCAAGCTGCGAGGCTGAGACGTGGCAGGCCTTGCTGGGCAGAGTTGGCCTGGAGCCCGATGTTCTGGGGACAAAGTGAGCTGCCAGCGTGTCCTCCATCTGTGGGATGTTGGCCATTCCCGCGGCCTCCATGTCGGAAATATCCAGGAACTGGGAGAGAGGCAAAGTCATTGGAGCCCTGGGTTCAGCCCAGGTGCGAGTCAGCTCCACCTGGAAGTCGGGAAAAATCGGCATCCTGTGCCTCGTGGCGACTGCTGCTTGGCGAAGAAGTAGTTCCCCGCCAACCTCGTTTCCTGTTGTCGAGGTGGGGGTTCTGGCCAGTTGATCTGCAGCGTGTCCGCCACTCTGCGACACAGCTCGAACAGAGCAGGGACAGAGACATCAGCCTCTGGATGAGCTGACGTTAGGTTCTGGGAGAAGTCCTCGTCTTTTACTTCATCCTCATTTTCAGCTTTGTCGTCCGTTAGCTCGCCTGAGGCTGTTAGCGAGAGCTCGTCTGCTCGTAACAAGTCCCTCGTGTCAAACTCGACGGTGGAGACCTCAATGGGGGCTGTCAAGCTCTGTCCCTGTCTGTTTCTTTATGTTTATTTGTGTTTCCCTCCTGTCTTACTTTTGTCATTCTGAGCTTTGTGATTTCTGTTTTCTGTTTATCTCATTCAGTCTCTGTCATTTTCTCACTCACTCCTCAGTCTGTCTCTCTGTGCTCAAGCCTGCAGCCTTAATCATTCACACCTGTCTCATCAACCATCAGCCAACCTGAACTCTTTACCCACTCTCTTTCTGCCTTATAAAAAGCCTTCTTCTCCTCCACTTTTTGTCCGGTCATTGTTCTGTTCACACAGACAATTCAGTCCTATCCTCTCCACTCTGATGTCCTCTCTGTTTCGCTCCAATTTACCAGAGTAAGTTTTTGGCTGCCCTGACAACATTTTTGTTTAAAATAAATAATTATTATTTTAAACTCCTGCCTCGTTCACTTGCCTGCACGTGGGTCTAACACCAGAGGAACCTAACAGAATGACCGGACCAGACCCAGACCCAGCAGGTTTTGTGAACAGCACCGAGCGTTGCTCAGAATGGGACCTACTCCACCTGGTAACCCGTAAATATATTGACACTGTGGCCACTTCCTATGATCTACAGGAGAGGTTGGTGGCCAGTGATGACTTTATAAAGGTGTTTACCCGGTTGGAGATAGTAGGTGATGACCCATGGCTGTTTGGACTGTTTGCTGAAGCCTGGACCGAGAGAGAAAGGTCACACTCTCGTCTCCTGCAAACTATTGCCCTGCCCTTGGTGCCAGCCACTGTGGTCTCGCCCTCGGATCCGGAGCCATCTTGCTCAGTGGGTGTCAACCGTGTCCCACTTGCCGGCCCTGCTACTCGCCGCCACAGAAGGTGAGGTCGACGTGGGACACAAGCCCTCTCTCCACTTGCTACGGTTCTTCAGGTCTCACCGCCCGCTCCGACTCATCTGGTCTTGCCGTCTGCAGACCACGATGCTTCGGCTGCTACAGACCATGATGCTTTGGCTGCTGCAGACCACGACGCTCCGGCTGCTGTAGACCATGACGCTCCGGCTACTGCAGACTGTTACGGTTCAAAAGTTGAAGGAAGGCTCTGAAACGAATGTGCAAGTTAATTTGCAGGTTTATTGTACATAATAAGCATAAACCTTGCAGCTGCAAACAGACCTCTCACCGATCACAAGTTCCAACACACGAACCTTCGAAGGCGGATCACGGTTTTATACCCCCAGATGACGTCATCGCCTCGTGGGACCAATCCTGGGAGCGGACCGCCTTGGAAACGCCTGGAACTTCTTTGGGACTGCCCTACTCTGTAACGTGATCCGCCTCTCAGACAATAAGCTACCAGCTTCATATGTCAATCATCAAGTGTTAGGTCTGTTGTTTTGTGCAAGCGTGTAACTGTTCCCTAGTGAAAACAAAGCCCGGGAGTAAAAGGTTCCGCCTTAGATCATGTTTCACATTATAAGGCAGAAATTAAGTAAACACAATCTTACAATATAATAGGTGTAATTAATAGGTGTAATACTGATAGAAATATATTTCAATTCCCCTTTTGACATGACATGCATCATGTCAACAAAAACCTATATGTTCTATGTGATAATGCAATTAAAAACTGGACACACTTTGAAAAGCTCTAACATTACCTCCCCATAGCAATCCTACAGCTAAGTTACCCACCCAGAATAGAAAACACCTTATATAAAAATAATCATCAATACTACATGGTAATAAAAACTACATAATAAAATATACGGTGGCCAGCAGAGCCTACATGCTGGAAACGTAATAAGGAACAAATAAAAACTAATAAAAGTAAAGGTAAGAAAGTACAAACAAAGAAAACAACCAACAACAAAGAACAAGAAGAAACAGAATAAGAACAAAACAAACAAATAAAGAATAAAACAGACAAAAACAATGAATAAAACAAATGTAACAAACAAAAACAATGAACAAGAATAAAACAGACAAAAACAAACAAGAAAAAATAGATGCAAAAACAAACAAACAAAAAATAAAAACAAGTAAGAACCGTGCGGACTGTCCCTCACAAAACACGCCTCTACAGGGTATATGCAGGAATAATGAAGTTAAATTCAATACCTCTAAAAAGGCGTTCAATAAAAAAACAACTGGACTTTAATTGGACTTTATAAATTCAATACTTTCTCAAAAACCCTTAAATTTCCCAAAATTTGATTTATCAACTCTTAACAAACTTCAAAACATTGCATATACTCTGCTCCAGTGTGTGCATTTCTGGTATGTGTTAACCTTAGCAAAGAATATGAACTGGGGTTAGGCCTCTTCATCTTCTTCATCATAGACACCTGTAAGGGGAAAAGCCCTACACTACTCTGTTAACTAGTCCGATATCTGAGAAAAGCTCAACTGCTCTTATTCAGAGATGTCTGTGATAAGGGCTAAGACCACATTCAAAAACTAACACTTAATCTATGATTAATCTGATCCGAACAGAAAACACAAAAATCCTTCCATAACCTGTCAAACTCAATTATCTTATTCACATCCATATATATATATATATATATATATAT
>JBBPBX010006763.1:0-32169 GCA_038048925.1 Garcialebias charrua
CTGAAAATACAGTACAGTAATTTGTTGACGGTCCCTAGAGAACCAGCGCTCCTCTCAGAGGGACAGACAGAGCAGGCTGCCTGCGTTACTTTTCCCACTGCAGCACACACTGGATATCCTTATATTTAAGGCTGATTTCAAAATTCAATTAAATTCAGTTTATTTATATAGCGCCAAGTCACAAACTCCTGCATGAACCTCAAATACGGGTGTCTGTTACATTGTTGCTGTTGTCTGCGAGGTAACACTATTGCGAGGGAACGCAAAGAAAAAAAACATGTCCCCTCGGGCAAGTACACCTCGCTGCAGCAAACAGAAAGTGGCGGGACGAGGACCTTCTCCCCTCGGGGGCTCCGTTTAGTTTTAATTATAATTTCTGCACTTTATGGAGATGTTTGCGTGGACCTAAAATGAAGTCATGAAAGCAGACATGAATATATTACCTGGCAGCAAGAAGGGATGATTCCGAGTCCCCAAATCCTGCAAGCAAAATGGTAAAATACAGTAGTTAAAACAGCCGCTGAATAAATGAAGCTAAAAATCTTAACATTTTGATCTAACTTTGCACTAAGGCCTACAAACGCATTTTTAAAATTTTATTTAGCCTTTATTTATACAGGTAGTCTCATTGAGCCACGAGAACTCGGTGGTTAGAGGCCTTGGGCCCAGAATAAAAATGTAAAAACGGCAGTTCAGTTTTTTTCGGTTTACCTTTTCCATTAGACTGCATTATGAAAGAAAGTCGTATTAATCGTTACAGGGTAAATTATATTTCTTTCAAAATCATATTAAGCTCAGGAAACAATGTTTATATCCTTGAAAATTGGCGGGTGTACAAGTACACCTCGCTGCAGACTGCAGAACGGGGCGGAGCCGGACCACTGTCAGTCCCGGAAGTGGTGCTATTGCACTCCGGAACTGAAGGGGGCGCTAGTGGCGCTATTAAAAATACAACAAACTGTACCATAAAATAAACAATGTGTTCACATTACATCTGAACAAGGTTACATTTAGATAACAAATCAAGCCAAACAAGAAGAATACAGGATCAAGTAAATAAAACTGTTCAAACAAAAAGCTAACAAGAATAAAAATAAAGATAAAAAAATAAAAAAACCTAAGGGGGCATATTGTATTTATAACATAAAGAACCAGTGCATATGTTACACATCAAATGTTTTCAAAAAGGATGACAACTTAAAAGCATTTTTTGACTTTACCAAACACAAAGACTAAAACAACTTTAACTCATTCTTCCAGTGTGTGAAATTAGGGACAGTTTTAATGAATGAATGAATCAATCAAACAAACTTTATTTCAGACACAAAAAAGGTCCATAAAAATACACATAGAAAATCCATAAAAACAAATAAAATAAAGAAATAAAAGACAAATAATTCACTGAGTCACAAATAAATGATGGCGCCAATGATTCCACAATCTTGAATCACTGCACTAAAAGCAGGATTTACTAGATTTGCAATTATATTATTGCATGACACAGACAATCTACACATGCATTTATACATAAGATTCCTGAGCACAGCAGCACATGTGGGAACAGCATTATGTACAAACATATGGCTAGCACTGCTCCATCTAGGCACTTTGAGGAGCAGCCTCATGCCATCATTGTATGCCACATAAAGTTTATGCAGGCTACTTTTTTTGTATCTTCGCCACAGATGGGCAGTGTATAGCGAGGTACAAAAAGCTTTAAAAAGAGCTATTTTCACAGAGGATGAACACATACCAAACTTTCTGATCAGAGTATTAGCTTGTGCATATATCATACGATACTGCCTACAGATGTCACGATCATCAGAGAGGTCATCAGATATGTAATGTCCCAAATATTTGATTTCATTGCATATATTGAGGACAGCACCAGATAGAGAGAAGTCAGGGGTTATCAGATGTTTATCGGCCCTACTTCTAACAATCATAACTTTGCTTGCATAATGAAGCGACACTTGTGTATATAATGTTTGGCTAACAGCAGAACATTATTTATACCATAGTCAATGTTATTATCATTAATAAAGACACCAAATGTAATCTCTTGGATGACAAAATTAGTTAAATGTATCCCATGATCCCAGATAAACTGGTGAAGATTTTGCCAAAAGGATCGTACAAAATCACATGTGAAAAACAGATGATCCAAATCCTCAGTTACTTTCTCACAAAACACACATTTATCCACATCCATTTTAAACCTGTGTCTCAGAAAGTCATTAGTTGGATAGATTTCATTTATAATTTTGAATTGTACTTCTTTAATTTTGGATGGGAGAGGGAAAGATAAATAATTGGATCTAATCTTCTTAATTTGTTCCTTATTGAAATCGCTGAGGATATATTGCCTTTTAAGTACATCAGTAGCACAGCACTGCGATAAACAGCTCCTCATTAACTTATTATTACATTTGAAATCACACAATTCTACATCTGCAATATAAAGTGTACTTAAAAAGGGTGAAACCTTGGAATGTATTAAATCCTGTCTCACCATGGATTGAAGTTGAAAAGGAAAGGCTCTGATAATCTGATTATATTTTGCCTGGGTACAACAAATTTGAAATTTATCACAAAACTCAGAATGTTGTAACATATTTCCATTGGCATCCATAAAATGAGCAACAGCCCACACACCTTTACTGAACCACTCCTCAATAAAAATAGATTTTCTATTGATCAATATATATCTATTATTCCAAATTGGTGTGTTATGCGGTGTGAAGTTGTGTTTGAAAATGAGCTTCCAATATAAAAGAGCCTGTTGATGGAAATCTGATAGTATTACTGGTAATTTTCTAATGTCAAAATCACATCTTAAAAGAAAATCAAGTCCACCTAAGTTTTTGAAGACCAGATTAGAAATAACAAACCAAATAGAGTGTTGATTTTGTAAACAGAATTTCAGCCACTTTATTGTTAACATCCCATTCATAGCATCAAAATCTATAGCGTTGCCTCCTCCATCCTCATATGACTTAATCAAATCCTGTTTTGCAATATAGTGACATTTATTTCTCCAAATAAAATTGAAATTTAAGATATTGATATTATTAATTGTTTTGATTGGCAAAGGTAAAGAGTAGGCCGGATAAATTAGTCTAGAGTAACTGTCCATTTTGGTTAATAATATTCTACCGAAAACTGATAGATCTCTTTGTAAGTAATAAACAACTTAAAAAGGGGGCGAAATTCCATATCAACTCTACCAGTTGCAATTGATTCATAAACAGCGCTCAAATATCCAATTTTGAAAACCCAAAGGGATTTAATTTTAAACGTTAAACAACCTGGAAACACCCAGAGAGAAAGTAGAACGTTTATTTGACAAGAAATGATCTTCAGCAGTCGGATCCCGGCAGTAGACGTAGCAAGAATGGTCCAATGTGGATGAATAATTTTGTTTCTATATAAAAGCCTTTATGAATAAAGTAACTGGATACATAAATTAAGCCTGTGTGTACATTTTAAGTCTTCAGTTCAGCCAATCAGCTCATCATGCGCCTCCGTCACAGCATATAGGTGCCGGTCTCCTCATCTCCTCTAATTACTCTTCATTTCCCCTTTCTCTCCTTTTGTAGTTCTTCTCTGGACCTTTGAAAAAGACAAATTGAATATTTTCTTTACAAAACTGACTTATGTGTAACATGATGTGGTACAGTGCAGTGAGTGCACCATCATTGTTCTTACCTCACAGGTAAGTTTCGCAGGAGAGTGAGAGTCCACCATTGGTATTGTCATCATGTCATTCTGTGGACATCACAGGTTCACATTTAATGAAATCTCCAACCAAAAGCATGCACTCATCTGTTTCCTTACCTCCGTGAAATCAAATGGCGCTTCCATCACAAAGTAGAGAGCATACTGTGGAGAAACATGTAATTATGTCTTCTGAGCGGACAGGTGGCTGTGTTCCCTGCAAGTTGGTGGCTGCTGGATGGACAGGAGTCTGTGCTGATGCCCAGCTGGACACCATGTTGAAAGTCATGTGTTTCACTTTCACCAAATGATTCACAAACCTGTCCCTTCTGTCAATGGTTAACAAACAGTATGGGCAATGAAAGTGAGATGTGTCTCTACAGGGTAGGCCACATCTGAAGATATGGAATTCTGCAGTAACAAAAAGAAATGAATAAAATTAAAAATAACATCTATATAAACTACAGATCTAGTGTTCCACGACCAGGACGAAAACCTGTCCGGGAAAATAATGTCCGGGAGTATGGGGTACCAGGCCCTTTGATATGGGCTGTTAGGTCCCTGTACGACCGGTGTCGGAGCTTGGTCCGCATCGCTGGCAGTAAGTCAGGCTCGTTTCCGGTGAGAGTTGGACTCCGCCAAGGTTGCCCTTTGTCACCGATTCTGTTCATAACTTTTATGGACAGAATTTCTAGGCGCAGCCAAGGTGTTGAGAGGATCCGTTTTGGTGGCCTTAGAATCGCTTCTCTGTTTTTTGCAGATGATGTGGTCCTATTGGCTTCATCAGATCGTGATCTACAGCTTTCGCTGGAGCGGTTTGCAGCCGAGTGTGATGCGGCCGGGATGAGGATCAGTTCCTCCAAATCCGAGGCCATGGTCTTGAGCCGGAAAAGGGTAGCATGCCTTCTCCGGGTCGGGGAGGAGGTCCTGCCCCAAGTGGAGGAGTTTAAGTATCTCGGGGTCTTGTTCACGAATGAGGGAAAACTGGAGCGTGAGATCGATAGGCGGATAGGTGCAGCGTCCGCAGTGAAGCGGGTGCTGTACCGGTCTGTCGTGGTGAAGAGAGAGCTGAGTCGAAAGGCAAAGCTCTCAATTTACCGATCGATCTACGTTCCCACCCTCATCTATGGTCATGAGCTCTGGGTTATGACCGAAAGAACGAGATCTCGGATACAAGCGGCTGAAATGACATGTCAATCAATTCAGTAGGCGTGTCAGCAAATGACCAATCAGCGACCTCAGTTTGTCCCGTAGGTAAACGCTCCGCCCTGCTGCTGCTCAAATTATGTCAATAATTTGGAGCTTCACGCTGGAGCGTCACAGAGCTATATTGTGAACTGCCTGCGCGCAGCACGCGCAGCACGCGCGCGTCCAGCGGCGTGCTGCACAACGAACAGCTATACTGGAGCCTTTACACCTCTCAACTTGCGCTTCTGTGATTATGAAAATAGCGCCCCCTTCATTTCCGGAGTGCAATAGCACCCCTTCCGGGACTGAAAGTGGTCCGGCTCCGCCCCGTTCTGCAGGCTGCAGCGAGGACCTTCTCGCCAAGTGCGACTATTATAAGCGACTTTGGGCTTGTTTCCCCCGCAGTAGCTTTAAAATTTAGCTAAAATTTAGTTACCCGCTTGTTTGGGCTTGTTTTTTGTCCGAGTGAAAGCAAAAATTAATATGAGAGGTAGGTAGTTTGTCCCTTCACGCCCCCCTTCCACGTATGTTACGTCCAGACGCGGATGTTACGTTCAGGTGCGGTTGGACAGGCCGATGTTTATTAAGCGCGCGCAAGTAATGACGAGTAGAATTTTTTGGGTGTGGTGTTGAGAGAAGGAGGCGACTGAACAATTGGATAAGGATTTCAACCTACTTTGTATCCACCCGAATGACCATTAATGAGGGGAGAAAACAAAACAAAGAATCAAATAAATAAATGGCGGGGGGATCTTATGCTGTCAGGTCACTCTACATGTTGGACCAAGTTTGCCCCCTGCTGACACTTTTAAAATATGCTTCACTTCAGCTCTGCCTTGAAATAACAAGCCCATCTATCCATTTACGTATTTATTTATTTATTTATTCCATTTTCATTTAACCAGAACCTGGTTATGTAGTTTTCCATTATCACATTCAGTGCTGTTAACTCGAGTCACTTACTGTTCAAGTAATTTAGATGACGCTGGCACAAAGAAGGAACAAGATCACAGTAAACACTTGTTTCTATCAGTCCGTTCAGAGGTCTGCTGCACTGAAAAAAAAAGCTGTTCAAATTACTTAATTTTATTGTGTACATCCGTCCCACACAATGCGAATAAATAAAACTGACATATTTTCCCTTTTTCCCTCAAACAGTTATAGCTTGTCAAATCAACATATTTTATTTACATAAGATTACTTTAAAATATTAAGTTGAAATTAAAAACATTTTATCTGTTACTATAATGTAAATATATTATGTATTATCAAGAATGTTTTTTATGTTTCAGCAACAATAATATAATGAATAAAACCAGCTTATTTTTGATTGCCAGTATTACTCAATGGAATTGTGTTATGCAAACATGATGCTATCATGTTAATGGAACACANTATCTTTTCATTTCTTTCATTAGCACTTTGAGATTTTTATTAATGAAAAGTGTGGTATAAATTGAATTCATTATTATTATTATTATTATTATTTCTACAAGGTTTTTCATTGTTATTTATTTATTTATTTATGTTATTTATACAGATATTGTAGTCTCTTTGAGTCTTGAGGACTCATTTGAAAGATAGACCTGTTTGGGAGCAGAAGATGGGGGTTAAGGGCCTTGCTCAAGGACCCAGAGTGGGATAAATGTGGGTGGAAGCAAATGTGGTTGTTTGACCTTTTCCATCCACATTTTGATGTTGTCGGGGGAGTCAAACTGGCGACCTTCCAATCATAGGCCCACCTTCTCGAACCTCTTCCCCACCACTCACCACTCCTAAGGTGACAACTGTCATACAGCTGTTGTACATGCATAATGTCCGCTGATTGGTGCTATAATGTTTTCCAGTTCAGAAGTCTTACATAAGAAGAAAAAAAAATCAATGCTTTTGCTCCACTGCATTCTTTCTAGGAAACATTCATGATGTTTTTTTTTTAAATTTTTTATTTTTTATTTATTCATAAAAATACACAACAATAATACATACAATAAGAGAAAATAAAAGACAAGACATATATAAAACGAAAGGCGGCAGAAGAAGAAAAAATATTTTTATCCGCCCCTTACATTCCAATAAACAATTCATACAACCAACTCATTTGATTTCCAAAATAACTTAATTTTAACCTACAATAAACACTTCATACAACCAACTCATTTGATTTCCAAGATAATGAACAACTTAATTTTTACCTTCTGTATCTCATACAATTTCTAAATTCCAACACATTTAAATATATGTTTTTACCCGTTTAAACTTAATCATTCTTTTGAAAACAACTATTGATTGAACCACTTTAATATGTTTATGTTTATGTTTGTTTATGTTTATTAAATTTGTTCTTTTTTTTTTACAAAAGAAACAATACAAGAAAATCTCATAAATGATAATGTACAAAATGTAAAAAAATGAAAGGTAGCAGAAAGAAGAATAAATCTTATTATATCTGCCCCTTACTTCCAACAATCAGATTAAACAATAATAATCAACCATGTAAACAATAATAATCTTCAACCAACTTTTTCCAACAATCAGATTAAACAATAACAATCTTCAACCAACAGTACAAAATGACTAACTCTTTCTAATTTTCTAACTAATACTACAATACACATTACGCTATTTCAATATCTGATTCCAAATTCATTCCTGTTATGTATGTGATAAAACAATACATTGTTCAATGGCACTATTTTATGTTCTATGTGGAAGAATACCAAGTGTGATATGGCGCGGAGGAATCTTTGTTTTGACAGTTGGAATCTTTGCTTGACAGTTGGAAAAATGTCTAATAAAGTATGAGACGTTATGTTGGGATTCTGCTGGAATTATTATCGTTAAGTTATGAGAAGAAACTTAACAAACTGGCAACGAGGATTGAAACTGATCCCTGATGTGCAAGTAACGACAAAAAAAGGCTAAGGATTACAGAGAACGTTAGTAACGGACACTACACGAAAAATGACGGGAGGTGTTGGACAAATGAACATTTTTGAAAACAACACGGAGGACTGGATAACTTATGTGGAGCGAGTTGAACAGTACTGGCTGGCTAACAACGTAGAGGATGAGAGGAAAGTCGCTGTTTTACTCAGCGTAAGGGAGCTAATAACTTATTCCGCTTCGCAGTTGTTTGAACTTAACAACTGCTCCATTCCTCCTTCTGTTTCCACCATCAAACAACTGGGACTTCTGCGTAGACCTCGTTACATCCATAGAAGCTCTCGAAAGAAAACCGTTTATTCTCAAGCGAACTCGGATTCGATTAGTGCTGTCTGGGCTGAAAGACGCGTCGCACCTCGACGTCGTCATAAGAACGCTGCGTCTGTAGGCCCTTGTAATCCTTGTAGTCCACTGCGCACGAGGTGGCGAGGAAAACGTGGAGTGGACTTCAGTCTGCTTAAACCGGTTCAAAAAGCTCCTATTCCAACTGGTATTAAATTAGAACTTTTCAATGTACAGTCACTATCCAACAAGTCATGTTTAATTCATGATCACATTCTGGAGAAGGACTTGGACCTCATGTGTCTTACAGAGACTTGGCATAAACCAGATGTGTTCAGTTCTCTGAATGAGGCGTGTCCCTCTGGATACAGTTATCTGCAGAGAGCCCGCAGCACTGGCCGCGGTGGTGGTCTGGCGGTAATTTATCGCAGTAATTTAAAATTGTCTCATCTGTCTTCTCAGGACTTTTCTTCTTTTGAATGTCTGGCTTTCAGCTTCAAAGCCCCACTCCTGATGAATGCTATATTAATTTATAGACCTCCCAAACCGCATGTTTCATTTAACTCAGAGATGCATGACCTCCTCACTTTTTTCTGCACCTCCCCTGTGAAGACTATTTTTCTTGGCGACTTAAATATCCACGTGGACAATTCTTCTTCACCTCTGGCAACAGATTTTAAGTCTCTTCTGGACTCTCTTAATCTCACTCAACATGTTGACGCCCCTACGCACAGCAGGGGGCATACTCTGGATTTGGTGATTACAGACACTGTACTCATCAATAACTTATCTGTATATGACCTGGGTGTCTCAGACCACAGGGTCATCTCCCTGGAAGTGCCTTCATCTTCGCCTGCTTCAAACCCAAAACGACCCATCCAGTTCCGTGACCTTAAAAACATTTCCCCTGATGTTCTGTCTGCTGATCTTCACACCCTGAGCGCTGTCAATCATCCTTCTGCAGATGACTCTGTGGATTACTACAACCAATCTCTTCGGGAGCTCCTGGACCTACACGCCCCCTTGAAGACAAGACTGGTGTCTTTCTCGCGTTCAGCCCCATGGTACACTGATGAGCTGCGCAAGATGAAGGCAACTGGCCGTGCTATTGAGAGACGTGTAAAATCATCTGGTCTCTCTGTGCATAAGCAGGCATATAAAGAACATCAGAAAGCGTACGCCTATTCGCTTAAAGAAGCACGCTCCAAATATTATTCTAACATCATCAACACCTGCCCTGGAAACTCTAAACAGCTTTTCTCCACAGTAACTCGTCTGCTTAATCCCATTAAACAAACTCTTGAGGACTCTGCTCAAAAATGCGACCTGTTTCTTTCATCTTTTAAAATTAAAGTTGACACTATCAGATCTCAGCTCCACAACCTCCCTGTTCTCAGTGTGCCACCTACCCGTCTGCATTCTGGGTCCCTAAACAGCTTTGACGATGTTGTTCAGAGTGAGGTGGAGGCCATCATCAAGAAAATGAAGCCTTCATCCTGCGCCCTGGATCCTTTCCCCTCGTCTCTCATAAAAACCAATCACTCTGCAATAGGCCCACTAATCACTCAAATAATAAATCAGTCTCTACAATCTGGTCATGTTCCACTGCCTCTAAAAACTGCCATCATTAGGCCTCTTCTGAAAAAATCTAATTTGGATCCCGACATTTTTTCTAATTACCGCCCAATTTCACACCTCCCTTTTCTGTCTAAAGTGCTGGAAAAAGCTGTTGCTGCTCAGCTGCAGGACCACCTACAACAACACTCCCTGTATGAGAAGTTCCAGTCTGGATTCAGGGCAGCTCACAGTACAGAGACTGCATTGCTGAGGGTTACCAATGATGTCCTCTTGGCTGCTGACACTGGCTCTCCCTCCATCCTTGTCCTCCTTGACCTCACTGCAGCCTTCGACACTGTGGACCATAGTATCCTCCTCCACCGTCTTCATGTGGAGGTCGGTCTCTGCGACACCGTCCTGGACTGGTTCAAATCTTTCCTCTCCAATAGGCTGGAATGTGTTAGTCTTGGCAACGCCACGTCCCAGACAGTCTGTGTCTCCTGTGGTGTCCCTCAGGGGTCGGTTCTGGGGCCCCTGCTGTTTTCCCTTTACATGCTGCCTTTAGGTCAAATTATTAATCAGTTCAACATTTCTTTTCACTGTTATGCCGACGATACACAGCTTTACATCAGGACTGGAGCATCCTCATCTTCCACCTTGTCATCTCCATCTTCACTCACTGCCCTCTCTGCCTGCCTGGAGGCAATTAGGGCATGGATGAATCAGAACTTTCTTCAATTAAACTGCTCCAAGACTGAGGCCATACTGATTGGCACCCCTCACCAGGTACAAACATCTCCTATAACAACACTTTCCTTTTCTGGACAAGACATCCCCCTCTCCACCTCTGTTACTAATCTTGGAATAAAAATGGACTCCAATCTTACATTTGAAAATCACATTAAGCTTCTGTTTAAAACTTGCTTCTTCCATCTTCGAAACATCTCCAGACTTCGCCCATCCCTAACTTTTTCCGATGCTGAGAAGCTCGTCCATGCTTTTGTCTCCTCCAGGCTCGACTACTGCAACTCCCTGTTTGTTGGAATCCCTGGCAAAAACCTTCAGAAACTTCAATATATTCAAAACAGTGCAGCAAGGATCTTGTTGAGAGTTCGTAAATTTGAACGTATTACGCCCATTCTCCATAACCTTCATTGGCTTCCTGTCGCCTACAGAATTCAGTACAAAACTGCTCTCATTACACATCAATGCTTACATGGAGCTTCACCAGATTATCTGAAGGATATTCTTATTCCATACTCATCCACCCGGTCGCTGCGGTCACAGAACAGTAATCTCCTTCACATTCCGAGAACCAAATTAAGGACCATGGGAGACCGGGCTTTCAGTGTGGCTGCCCCCCGCCTGTGGAACTCTCTTCCTGACTGTCTGAGAGCCCCACAGTCTGTGGTTGACTTTAAGAGCGGCTTGAAGACCTTTCTTTTCAACCGAGCATACTCTACCTCCTCATGATTCTACTTTTGATCTTAGTTGATACTGTTATTGATTTTACTTGTTTTATTGACATTTAATTCTGTTGCACTTTGTAGCACTTTGAGATTTTCATTAATGAAAAGTGCGTTATAAATTGAATTCATTATTATTATTATTATAAAATTTATCACTTGCTGTGCAGCCTCATCACACCAGCCAAACCAGCAGACAAAAGTTTCAAGGAGATCACAGAGGTTCTCCAACAACATTTCCAACCGGCTATAACCACTGGTTATAGCCGAACAATTTAGATTTCATAAACGGAATCAGTTAAAAACAGAGTCCATGTCGGAGTACATCGCAGAGCTTCGGCGGCTGTCAGAACACTGGCAATTCGGGGAGGGGCTGTCAGATGCGCTGAGAGACTGTTTCGTCTGTAGGATACACAATGAGAGCACACAGAAACGACTTCTCACAGAGGATAATCTGACGTTACATTGTGCATTAGAAATTGCTATTTCTATGGAAACCGTAGCAAGAGATGCAGGAGAGCTTCAGGGAAAATTCACAAAGTTGTTCTCCATCAATAAGATGCGTGTGCAACCTAATGATAAATCACAGAGCTGTTACAGATGCGGCAAAAAGTCACATGATGCCACTAATTTCTGGATTAAGGATAAAGAATGTCTTCAATGCAATAAAAAGGGACATATACAAAAAATGTGCAGATTAAAACAATATATAAAAAACAAAATGTGGAAAAAGAACAAGAAATTACATGCAATAGATGACACAGACTCAAATGACACTGACTCAAATTCTTCGCAGGAGGATTTGGCATGCCTTGAGTTGTACACAATAAAAGACAAGGAGAAATATAAGGATGCAATATGGCTTACACCTAAAGTACAAGGGGTAATTTAAAGATGGAACTGGATACTGGGTCAGCCCTCTCACTGATCTCATATGAAGATTACAGAGCCAAGTTTCCAAAAATGACATTAAAACCCACCTCAGTGAAACTAAAGACATACACGGGTGAAAGAATACCTCCTTTAGGAAAACTACAAGTGGAAGTGGATTATGAGAAAAAGAAACGAAATCTTGAACTTTATGTTCTGAAAATAGGCGGTGCCCCATTATTTGGACGTGACTGGTTGAAACATATTCAACTTAATTGGAAAGATAGAAAGTCCATGACACTGGCACCAGACCTGAGTGCAAGTTCGGTCGAAGAAAGACTGAAAAAGATACTTGAAGAACATGCTTTTGGTGTTCAAAGAAGGAATTGGCACTTTAAAAAATATGAAAGCACACATCATATTGGAAGGCGACGCAAAACCCAGGTTTCACAAAGCACGTCCTGTACCATATGCTGTAAGGCCCAAGGTCGAAGCAAAGCTTCAACGCTCATGCCACGTTCTCACCAAACGCTTTTCGCGCATCAAAAAAGCTCCTACCGCAGTGTTTTGGCTGCTTGTCAACAGATGCCTGTTCACACAGAACGCGGCTGCAGACGCGCAGTGGGAATAGCTCTGGCTCCTTTTCCGGTCCTTTTCTCTTCTTTTTTTTTTGTACACCGGGCAGATAAAGATCAGCTGTACGTGAGCCTCGTTACTACTTGAGTGGGTTTACTACGAGCCGAACTACAGCTCTGACGGTCTTTGTTGAGACTAAAACTTTTTTTAATGTTTGGGGTGATCGTAAGCTCGAGCGGACAGCGGCAACTGTAAAAATGCCAAGTTTCTTACCGGAGGCTGGTGTCTTCATGGAGGCTCATTGGGTAAGTTTAAAAAGTCCATAAAATGTCCCGTTATGTTGCGTCATCACACAGCAGAGTCTCTCCCGATTGGTTGCTGCTTTTCTGCAAGCTGCCGAAGTAGGTCAAGGTTCATTTAATTGAACTCCGACAGTCACTGCTCGGACGCGACGCGGGCGCGGTGGACAGCTGCCGCTCACTGCCGTGCTGCTTGAACTGCTGTAGACACGCAGCGTCACGCCGCGCCGCTCAGAGATGCGCGGCCACATAGACTTTCAATGTAAAGTGGCTGCTTCGGCGGCGCGAAACGCGTTTGGTGGGAACGTGACATTAGAAGCACAAGGAATACTCACCAAAGTGGAATGGTCAGACTGGGCCACCTGCATCATGAAAGACCTCACTCACCCAGCACACTCACTCTTTGCCCCACTCCCCTCAGGACGGAGGTTGAGGAGCATCAAATGTAGAACCACTAGACTGAGGAACAGCTTCTACCCTGAGGCTGTTAGACTCATGAATAAATAAATAATGAGAATAAACACTGCAAAATATCACATCATGCTGATGCTGATCTGTTTTCTTGTTGCTGTGTTCATCTGTGACCATCTGCTCATACAGACTCATGTTCGTGCTGCTGTTTATAATGATGTTTTTCCACTACATTAGGGCTTAGTGTATTACTAGTTGATGTTTCTCTTAGTTAATTCTAGATGTTATTACTGTTTTTCTCTTGCATTTGTTGTTGGATGTAACTGGGACCCCGTGTACATAATCTCGTTTTCATCACATGTACCACATGCGGTGCAAATGACAATAAAGACTCTCTGACTCTGACTCAATAGTGCCAGTAAGCAAGAAAACAGGTGACAATGTGAGAATCTGCAGTGATTTTAAGGTTTCAGTGAACCCAGTACTCCGCATAGATCAGTACCCACTTCCACGGATTGAAGACATATTCACAGCAGTGGCAGGTGGATAACACTTCCCAAAAATCGACCTCGCCCAAGCGTATCTCCAGATGGAAGTAGAAGAGACATCCAAGAAATATTTAGTGATAAATACTCACAAAGGCCTATTCCGGTATAATCGACTGGTATTTGGTATTGCTAGTGCTCCAGCAATGTGGCAACGTGCCATGGATCAGGTTCTGCAGGGTATTCCAGGAACACAATGTTTTCTGGACGACATCATCGTCACAGGTGTTGATGAAGAAAACCATTTAACTAATCTAGCAGAAGTCCTGGCCAGGCTAGAAAAATATGGACTGAGAGCAAAAAAAAAAAAGTGAGTTCTTCAAAGATTCCATCGAGTATTGTGGACATCAGATCGACAGGCGTGGACTCCACAAAACAAAGGACAAAGTCAAAGCAATCTTGAAGGCGCCAGAGCCTAGAAATGTCAGTGAGTTGCGCTCATTCTTGAGTTTATCCATCCATCCATTTTGGTATGCTTATCCGGGGTCGGGTTGCGGGGGTAACAACCTAAGTAGGAAGGCCCAGACTTCCCTCTCTCCAGCCACTTGGAGCAGCTCCTCTGGGGGAATCCCAAGGCGTTCCCAGGCCAGCCGAGAAACATAGTCCCTCCAGCGTGTCCTGGGTCTTCCCCTGGGTCTCCTTCCGGTGGGACATGCCCGGAACACCTCACCAGGGAGGTGTCCAGGAGGCATCCTAACCAGATGCCTGAGCCACCTCAACTGGCTCCTCTCGATGTGGAGAAGCAGCGGCTCTACTCCGAGTCCCTCCCGGATGACCGAGCTTCTCACCCTATCTCTAAGGGAGTGTCCAGACACCCTGCGGAGAAAACTCATTTCAGCCACTTGTATCCGAGATCTCGTTCTTTCGGTCACAACCCAAAGCTCATGACCATAGATGAAGGTGGGAATGTAGATCAATCGGTAAATTGAGAGCTTTGCCTTTCGACTCCGCTCTCTCTTCACCACGACAGACCGGTACAGTGCCCGCTTCACTGCGGATGCTGCACCTATCCGCCTATCGATCTCACGCTCCAGTTTTTCTCATTCGTGAACAAGACCCCGAGATACTTAAACTCCTCCACTTGGGGCAGGACCTCCTCCCCGACCCGGAGAGGGCATGCTACCCTTTTCCGGCTCAAGACCATGGCCTCGGATTTGGAGGAACTGATCCTCATTTATGGAGCATCACACTCGGCTGCAAACCACTCCAGCGAAAGCTGTAGATCACGATCTGATAAAGCCAATAGGACCACATCATCTGCAAAAAACAGAGAAGCAATTCTAAGGCCTCCAAAACGGATCCTCTCAACACCTTGGCTGCGCCTAGAAATTCTGTCCATAAAAGTTATGAACAGAATTGGTGACAAAGGGCAACCTTGGCGGAGTCCAACTCTCACTGGAAACGAGCCTGACTTACTGCCGGTAATGCGGACCAAGCTCTGACACCGGTCGTACAGGGACCTAACAGCCCATATCAATGGGCCTGGTACCCCATACTCCCGGAGTACCCCCCACAGAACCCCCCGAGGGACGCGGTCGAATGCCTTTTCCAAGTCCACAAAGCACATGTAAACTGGTTGGGCAAACTCCCACGCGCCCTCCAGGACCCTGCTGAGGGTGTAGAGCTGGTCCAGTGTTCCACGACCAGCACGAAAACCACACTGCTCCTCCTGAATCCGAGGTTCGACTATCCGACGGACCCTCCTCTCCAGAACCCCTGAATAGACCTTACCAGGGAGGCTTAAGAGTGTGATCCCCCTATAGTTGGAACACACCCTACGGTCCCCCTTTTTGAATAGGGGAACCACCACCCCAGTCTGCCAATCCAAGGGAACTGCCCCCGATGTCCACGCGATATTGCAGAGTCGCGTAAGCCAACACAACCCCACAACATCCAGAGCCCTAAGGAACTCAGGGCGAATCTCATCCACCCCCGGAGCCCTGCCACCGCGGAGCTTTTTAACCACCTCGGTGACCTCAGCACCAGAGATTGGAGAGCCCGACCCAAAGTCCCCAGGCTCCGCTTCCTCAGTGGAAGACGTGCCAGTAGGATTGAGGAGGTCTTCGAAGTATTCCGCCCACCGACTCACAACATCCCGAGTTGAGGTCAACAGCACGCCATCCCCACCATAAATGGTGTTGGTCGCGTACCGCTTTCCCCCCCTGAGACGCCGGATGGTGGACCAGAATCGCCTCGAAGCCGTACAGAAGTCATTCTCCATGGCCTCTCCGAACTCCTCCCACGCCCGAGTTTTTGCCTCAGCAACCACCCGAGCCGCATGCCGCTTGGACTGTCGGTACCCATCTGCTACTTCCGGGGTCCCAAAGGCCAAAAAGGCCCAATAGGACTCCTTCTTCAGCATGACAGCATCCCTCACCGCCAATGTCCACCACCGGGTTCGAGGGTTGCCACCACGTACCACGACAGGCCCCAACAACCTTGCGGCCATAAGTCTAATAAGCTGCCTCAACAATAGAGGCGTGGAACATGGCCCACTCGGACTCAATGTCCCCCGTCTCCCTCGGAACATGTTCAAAGCTCTCCCGGAGGTGGGAGTTAAAGCTCCGTCTTACGGGAGACTCTGCCAGACGTTCCCAGCAGACCCTCACAATACGTTTGGGTCTGCCAGGTCTGACCGGCATCCTCCCCCACCATCGGAGCCAACTCACCACCAGGTAGTGGTCAGTGGACAGCTCCGCCCCTCTCTTCACCCGAGTGTCCAGGACATGCGGCCGCAGATCAGATGAGACGACAACAAAGTCGATCATCGAACTGCGACCTAGGGTGTCCTGGTGCCAAGAGCATATATGTACCCCTTATACCTGAACATGGTGTTCGTTATGGACAATCCAACAAGTATGCCCACTCCTGCTCAACGCCTCTCACCAGGGGCAACTCCAGAGTGGAAGAGTGTCCAACCCCTCTCAAGGAAACTGGTTCCAGAGCCAGAGCCATGCGTTGAGGTGAGTCCGACTATTTCTAGCCGGAACCTCTCAACCTCACACACTAGCTCAGGCTCCTTCCCCACCAGAGAGGTGACATTCCATGTCCCAATGGCCAGCTTCTGTAGCCGAGGATCAGACCGCCAGGGTCCCCGTCCTTGGCCACCACCCATCTCACATTGCACCCGACCCCTTTGGCCCCTGCCATAGGTGGTAAGCCCATGGGAAGGGGAACCCACGTCTCTTCTTCGGGCTGTGCCCGGCCGAGCTCCATGGGTAAAAGCCCGGCCACCAGGCACTCGCCAACGTGCCCCACCTCCGGGCCTGGCTCCAGAGTGGGGCCCCGGTGACCCGCGTCTGGGCGAGGGAACATTTTGTCCATTTATTTGACTCATCATTGGGGTCTTTGGGTTGCACTTTGTCTGGTCCCTCACCTAGGACCTGTCTGCCTTGGGTGACCCTACTAGGGGCATGAAACCCCTGACAGCATAGCTCCTAGGATCATTGGGACACTTAAATCCCTCCACCACGGTAAGGTAGCAGCCCAGGGAGGGCTTGGGTTTAATTAATTATTATCACAAGTTTCTACCGAACCTGTCAACGATTCTGCACCCACTACACAAACTGCTGCAGCAAAATGTCATGTGGACCTGGACAAAAGAATGTGAAGAGGCATTTAGCACTACTTCGACTAAGGCTACGCTTTTTTGCGCAAGTGAACTTGGCTTCTAAATCCCCCGCTCCCTTTCAGTGAGATAGATAATGTCGATTCACATGCTAATGACCCTATAATTCTACACCTACACCCCCCACCCCTCAGTCCAAAATCCTTGGACCCAGTGCAGGCCTTGTATAATACATAAGCATTTATCGCTGCCAGGTCAAGCATGTTGTAGAACACGGCAATGGGACGCAACGTATATAAACGTGTAATCTGGTCCATTATACCGGTATGTCAGTTGACCTCAGGTCATGTGACCTGTGTTGGTCCGTCAGTTGACCTCATGTCGTGTGACCTGTGTCGGTCCGTCAGTTGACTTCATGTTGTGTGACCTGTGTCATTTTGTCAGTTGACCTTAGGTCATGTGACCTATGTCGGTCCGTCAGTTGACCTCAGTTCATGTGACCTGTGTCGGTCAGCCTGTTGACCTCAGGTCATGTGACCTGTGTCGGTCAGCCTGTTGACCTCAGGTCATGTGACCTGTATCTGTCCTTCAGTTGACCTCAGGTCATGTGACCTGTGTCGCCACGTCAGTTGACCTCATGCCATGTGACCTATGTCGGTCCGTCAGTTGACCTCATGGCGTGTGACCTGTGTCAGTCCGTCAGTTGACCTCATGTCGTGTGACCTATGTCGTTTTGTCAGTTGACCTTAGGTCATGTGACCTGTATTGGTCCGTCACTTGACCAGGTCATGTGACCTGTGTCGGTCCGTCAGTTGACCTTAGGTCATGTGACCTGTGTCGGTCCGTCAGTTGACCTAAGGTCATGTGACCTGTGTCAATACTTCAGTTGACCTCATGCCGTGTGACCTGTGTCGGCCCATCAGTTGACTTCATGTTGTGTGACCGGTGTTGTTTTGTCAGTTGACCTCAGGTCATATGACCTGTGTTGGTCCGTCACTTGACCTCAGGTCATGTTACTTGTGTTGGTCCGTCAGTTGACCTCATGTCATGTGACCTGTGTCGGTCCGTCAGTTGACGGACAACAATAGGTCAAGCATGTTGTAGAACATGGCAATGGGCCACCTGCATGTGCCGGCACGCACCGTATATACACGTGCCAAGGACAAGGAGAGAGACAGTACTTGTAAGCAAAATAATTTATTTGACAGAACATCAAGGTTACAGAATAATCAGCACAGCAGAATAAGACAATTGTATGCATAAAATTTTTCTGGAGCAGACAAACCTTTCCGTTCAGTGGATGTACCAAAATGCTCAACTGTGAGATAACTTCAGGGTCTGTTATGTGTGAATTCATTTCAAGGCCTTTCTTCTGTCTAAGGGGGGAAGTGCAAGCAGAGTCTCAAGCTAGGTTTATACTAGTGTCTCACGTCTTTTACCCCCCGTTGAGTGAACCCAGCGATGATGCAATTGCGTATGTGTCACCGACCGCATTGAGTGTTTATACTTGGCAAGACATGGGGGATAAATTATAATAAATCCCTCCCTCTTCCAACTTTTTTTAATTTTTTTATTGAATTTATTAATTTCAAATTGTAAAAACACAAGAAAATTATTTACAAAACCACATTATAAAACAAAACAATACATGAAATGAAAGGAGGCAGAAGAAAAAAATCTCATTATTTCTGCCCCTTCTTCAAACAAAATTAACAATCAATTCAAATAGCAATCACATATATAAAAAAATATAAGATATTAAATGATTTCTCACACAAAACCATAAATTCTGAGCTTTGAACAATAACCGTATAACCGTATAATAAAAAAATAAAATAAAATAAATCAACCATGTGAGATTCGATCTCACGTCCTTGGGAGTGGTAGCGCAACGTGTTAACCACAAGACCACCACGGCTTTTTGTTTAACAGTGGAGTTTGCTTTCTTTTAAAGGGTGCATGCAGGCATGTATGGAAGCGTTTATGGGACGTATTTAAAACTAAAATGGTTTAGCAGGAATGCTTTTTCATTTCAAAGTCAAGCTGCCTTTTTTGAGTCATAAATAAAATTTAAAATGAATAAACCAAACTGCATTTTCATTTTCTTCTTCGAGACTGCTCAATTTGTAACTTAATTAAAATGATAAGTAAAATAACATTTAACATTTAATTTTCAATATATGTCTAAGTAAAAAGTGGCCAAAATTCATTTTGAAATGTCAATTTTGAAAATTAAAATGAAATAGCAGAAATGCTTTTTAATTTCAAAGTCAAGCTGCCTTTTTTGAGTCAGAAATAAAATTAAGATTAAATCATTTTCATTTTCTTATTCAGCACTGTTATATCTCATTGAACTACAGAGCAAACTGCATTTTCATTTTCATCCTGCACCCCTGCGCTCAAAGTGTGACAATATTCAATCTCAAAAGCAAACCCAGAGTAATTGAGACGAAATTAAAACTAAAATGGTTTAGCAGGAATGCTTTTTCATTTCAAAGTCAAGCTGCCATTTTTTGAGTCATAAATAAAATTTAAAATGAATAAACCAAACTGCATTTTCATTTTCTTCTTCGAGACTGCTCAATTTGTAACTTAATTAAAATGATAAGTAAAATAACATTTAACATTTAATTTTCAATATATNTGGCGAAATGCAGCTAATTTGACCATTAAAGTGCATTTATTAAGAAAATGACAGACAGAAAAACACCTCTGCTATAATTTCGAGCTAACAAAGAATTGTTTAGGTAATTTTCTTGTTAAATGTTGGCGAAACGAGCCGCGCTCCTTTTTCCTGTTTGTCACCGCTGAGCGATCACGGAGCACACAGGCACTGAGGCAGCGACACTTTTTAAAAAATAAATAAAGCCGATTTAACCATTTATTAAGAAAACGTTAGACTGAGACACCCCTTTTGCTATAATTTCGAGCTAACAAACAATTGTTTAGGTAAATTTCTTGTTAAATGTCGGAGGATAAAGCCGTGATCCTTTCCTGTTTCTTTTTACAGACATGATCAGCTGGAGCCTCGGCCAGCTGTAGGTGCGCGCGCACACTGACTGACGATATGACGTCTTTGTTTTAGCTAAGGTCCTACTTGGAACATAAAATTAGAAAAGATAAATAAATTCACAGACCTTTTTTTAGACGACAGAACAAGAAAAATATAGTTGTGTAGGTTTAAAAAAAATTTAATACCTCGTCAGATGACATTTATTACTTTTTAATACTTTTTAATGGCCTTAATTTGTGTTAATTTCATTTACTACCTTTTACTACCTTTTACAACCCCGCGGATACCCTGATCAAGGATGTGAACATCTTCATCCCTGAAAGAGTGACCACTGGCCTGGAGATGAGTGTAGACCACAGAGTCCTGACCTGATGATGTTGATCTTCTGTGCTGGGCCATCCTTTTGGCCAGTGGCTGTTTAGTTTCCCCAATATAAGACTGATCACAGCCCTCCTGACACTGAACAGCATACACCACATTACTCTGTTTGTGCCGGGGGACTGGATCTTTGGGATGAACCAGTCTTTGCCGTAATGTATTAACACAGTTAAGGAGTGAGTGGAATTGTCTCCCTCCTCCCCAGCAGGCTCCATTCACATAAAGGGAGCTACTTTCACTTTATGTGAAAGGGAGAGAATTCAACTCACTCCTTCATCTTTAAAAATTGTGTTAGGATAGGCTAAGTGCTTGGTGACTGTACAGTACCGTACATGTATTCATTAGTAAAAAAATAATAATAATAATACCGGTAATTTTTTTATTTTTTTTCCCCGTGGGCCAACTTAAACCCCCTGGCGGGCCGGATCCGGCCCGCGGGCCGCATATTTGACACCCCTGATCTATATCTTGTGCAGACTATTTCAATCTAAATAACAGATCATTTTTATTTATTTATTTTTATACTTGGAAACTGAATACTTTACTAAATAAAGTAATTTCAGTAAAATTACCCCTTGTTTTTTTTTAATTTTATATAATACTGCAAAGCAACATGTTAAGTTAATTTTGTCAAATAAATAAATTAGATTTCTGTTTTTTTTTTGTTATATCAAGAAATTTATCGTTATCGTGATAATGCTCTGAAAAATCACAATATAATTTTTGAGCCATATCGCCCACCCCTATGTGTGTGTGTACCGTATACGGTTTTTTTTTTTGTAAATACAGAAGTAAAAAAGAAAAAGTCTGTTGGATTAGAGGAAACGTTTCTATAATTTTTTTTAACCCATCCAGAGGACCTAATTTAACTTTTTTTATTTTCCTGCTTGGATTATTGCGCACCATCAGGATGTTGTATATGGTGTGTCACGTGACACTTTCTGAACGGTCCGTGAACGCAGCTCGAGGCGCGCTCCAGTGTTGCCAGATTGGGCGGTTTACTGCCATTTGGGCTGTTTTCATTCTCTACTTTGCAGCTAAAAATAGCTCTGGGCGGGTGAGGATAATTGGGCTGATTTGAGTCAGATCGGCGGTTTTTGAGTTAACCTATTAAACACATTTCAAACAATAATTCATCATTATTTCATAGCAAAGCTCCTCTGACCTTTATCCATCACTGATTGGCTATCATAGATCACAACAGAGAACTGATGAGGCAGTTTAGTGGACACCTCGTTGAGTGGGCTGGTCCGTAGCGGCGGTACGTCACAGCGGCCGGCCGCCATATTGAATGTGGCAGAACTGCCAGTCAACTGATAAAAGGAAACGGACTGAACTTCATAAAGCACCGTTCTACAAAGTGTTTTGTGTTAATGCCTGTCATTCACACACACTAATATATTTGGAAAACAAACATGCACCAAAGACAATATTTATAACTTTTAAAGTGATTATTAAAAATGTTTACAGTATTCCTTAAATGTTTGACAAAATGTTTGTTTTATAGATTTCAAAATGTTTTAAGAAAAGTTCTTCAGACCATCCCTGCATGCCACACTGGACTCTTACAACAGAACCACCCTGTGGCTCTCAAACTTTTCAACTCCTTTCTTCTTTCCTACACAAAGAACAATAAAATTAATCCTGCACCACAATAAACACTTTAATGTTTCTGTCTAAACCTGACCTGTTTTAGAACTTAAATGTTGGTATTTTTATATTTTTTGATGTTTTTTATATCTTGTGTGATTGTTGTGTATGTTCCTTTTACTGAAATTATGGCACAACAATTTTCTGTGGGATCAATACAATTCTATCTTGTACAGCTCAGACTGAAAAAGTCTGTTGGATAAAAGAGGAAACGTTTCTACAATTTTTTTAACCCATGTACCCATCCAGAGGACCTAATTTGACTATTTTTGTATGTGATGTGTCACGTGACACTTACTGAACGGTCCGTGAATGCAGCTCGAGGCGCGCTCCACAGTGTCACGTGACACTTTCTGATTGGGCGGGTTTTGGGCAGTGTTTTACAGATTTTTGGGCTGGAAAACCTGGAATCTATCTGGCAACACTGGCGCTCCACTCCCGGTCTGCCTGTGTTTAAGTTGGTCATTTATGCAGAGCACTGAACAGAGTTTTTAATGTGAGTAGTTCATATTAAAACAGTAAATATAACAATATATTGATTGGGCGGGTTTGGGGCGGTTTTTAACATATTTTTGGGCTGGAAAACCTGGACTCTATCTGGCAACACTGCGCTTCTCCCCTCGGGGGCTCCGTAAGACAGTGTGAGGCAGCTACAGTGGTTTAGTTTTGATAATTTCTGCACTTTATGGAGATGTTTGCGTGGACCTAAAATGAAGTCATGAATGCAAACATGAATATATTACCTGGCAGCAAGAAGGGATGATTCCCCAAATCCTGTAAGCAAAATGGTAAAATAGTTAAAACAGCCGCTGAATAAATGTTTATGTTTATTAAATTTGTTCATTTAAAAAAAAAAAGAAACACAATACAGGACAATCCCATAAATGATAACGTACAAAATATAAAAAAATGAAAGGTAGCAGAAAGAAGAAAAAATCTTATTATATCTGCCCCTTTTTTCCAACAATCAGATTAAACAATAATAATCTTCAACCAACAGTACAAAATGACTAACTCTTTCTAATTTTCTAACTAATACAATACACATTACGTCATTTCATATATATTTTTTTAACAAATTCATTTTGATCATTTTCTTAAATGTAAACATTGACTTGGCATTTTTAACTACATTCTCCAAGCCATTCCATAATCTAATTCCCTGGATTGAGGTAGAACGTCCCTTCAAACTAGTTCTGAATTGTGGTTTTATAAACATCTCTGTTCCCTTAAGGTTATAACAACTTTGTCTTTTAACAAAATGCATTTGGATATTTAAAGGTAATGCGTTATTCTGAGCCCTATACATAACTGATAAAATATTATAATCTACCAAATCATGGAACTTCAATAACTTCAGTTGATAAAATAATGTACTGGATGGATGACAGTAATGTTTTCTAGTGATAATTCTTACAGCTCTTTTCTGTAATACAAAAATAGGCTTTGTGATTGTTTTACACGCATTCCCCCAAACATCAATACAATAGATTAAGTGTGGAACAATGATTGTGTTATACAACAAATACAGAGCTTTATCATTCAATAGGTCTCTGACTTTGTACAGTACTGCAATCGATTTAGCTATTTTTATTCTTACAGAATTTATGTGTTGTTTCCATGTCAGTTTGTCATCAATGATAACACCCAAAAACTTCACCTCACTCACTCTACAAATCTCAACACCCTCAATTTTGAGTGGAACATCAACAGTTTTCTTTTTATTACTGAATATCATGTAATTAGTTTTTTCTAGATTTAATGATAATTTATTGATTTTAAACCAAGTTTGTATTTTGACAAATTCTGTCTTTATCAATTCCAACATTTGTGTTTATCAACATTTGTGTTTATCAACATTCCATATCATTTCCAACAAATGAAGCTAATAATCTTAACATTTTGATCATGTATCCTAACTTTGCACTAAGGCCTACAAACCCTTTTTTTTTCATTTAGCCTTTATTTATCCAGGTAGTCTCATTGAGACACGATTACAAGGTTAGGGCCTTGCTCAGGGCCCAGAATAAAAGTGTAAAAACGGCAGTTCAGTGAGTTGGTTTACCTTTTCCATTCGACTGCATTATGAAAGAAAGTCGTATTAATCGTTACAGGGTAAATTATAGTTCTTTCAAAACCATATTTAAGCTCAGGAAACAATGTTTATATCCTTGAAAATTGGCGGGCTGATCCTTCTTCGTTGTAAATCTTCTTCTTCTTAGGTTTTCCTTGGAACTCAGCTGGTGTCCAACAGATATTTGGTTATTACCGCCACCAAGTGGCACGGAGTGAGACCCTTTTTACCGATTGCGCAATACCAGAAGTACAGTACCGCCATTACGGAGACACTCGCGCTGCTGACACTTTTAAAATATGCTTCACTTCAGCTCTGCCTTGAAATAACAAGCCCATCCATCCATTTATTTATTTAGTTAGTTATTCCATTTTCATTTAACCAGAACCTGGTTCATTGTTAATTTTGTCGACTAATTGTCGACTAATTATTTTCGTCGACTAAATGTTTTCATTGATTTGTCGACTAAAATTAGACTAAAACAAAAAAATTCTGATGACTAAGTAATGACTAAAACTAAATGATGTTTTAGTCACATGACTAAGACTAAAACTAAATTAAAAATAGCTGTCAAAATTAACACTGGATTCAAGTACTGCTTGTAGTTTTACTGTTAAAAGCAAGGTTAGACAAATAATGTTTGAAAAAAGTTTTATTTGTTGTTGTATGTATTGCATATTAATATTAATATTATGGTTAAAACATTGTTTTGTTTTAGTAACTACAGAGAATTGATGAAAAGTTTTTACTATGTATAACTTAGTCGACTTAATTGACTGTAGATTTAGTCGACTAAATGTTTTCATTGATTTGTCAACTAAAATTAGACTAAAACAAAAAAAATTCTGATGACTAAGTAATGACTAAAACTAAATGATGTTTTAGTCACATGACTAAGACTAAAACTAAATTAAAAATAGCTGTCAAAATTAACACTGACCTGGTTATGTAGTTTCCCATGATCACTTGCTGTTAACTTGAGTCACTTACTGTTCAAGTAATTTAGATGACGCTGGCACAAGGAACAAGATTAAAGTAAACATTTGTTTCTATCAGTCCGTTCAGAGGTCTGCTGACAGAACTAGAGTTAGAAAATAGTACTACTAAATAATAATAAAATAAAAACACTGGACAGACTGACCAGATTGCAATTATTAACCAGTTTTAAATGTGATATACTGTATTTGCCATTCAGCATGTCCAAAAAGAAAATAAAACTTGTATAAGGCTTTTCACATTCAGTATATTTTCATTTCTACATGGTTTTTCATTGTTATTTATTTATTTATTTCTGTTTATTTATACAGATAGTCTCATTGAGTCACTAGGACTCATTTGAAAGATAGACCTGTTTGGGAGCAGATGATGGGGGATAAGGGCCTTGCTCAAGGACCCAGAGTGGGATAAATGTGGGTGGAACCAAATGTGGTTGTTTGACCTTTTCCATCCACATTTTGATGTCATCGGGGGAGTCAAACTGGCGGCCTTCCAATCATAGGCCCACCTTCTCTAACCTCTTCCCCACCACTCCTAAGGTGACATCTGTCACAGCTACTGTTGTATAAGGGCCGCTGATTGGTTCTATAATGTTTTCCAGTTCAGAAGTCTATAAAAAGAAAAAAAAATCAATGCTTTTGCTCCACTGCATTCTTTCTAGGAAACATTCGTGACAGTATATTATCAAGTTGTTTAACTGATCTCAATTATTGAGATCGACTATTGTTTGTCTTTGTCTATAGCCTGCAAACACTCACAATCAAATGGTAAATCGCTTCACAGTACCAGCCATCCACCCATTCATACACACATTCATACACCGGCGGTAGGTGAGGAAAAAGGCCTCAAGAAAAAATAATTAAACTTGGAAGAACAAGCTATCACAGGGACTGAAGCTATGCTGGATGCATTCTTTCCCTCATCAATGATCGGCGGTTGTTGAAGTGTCAGCCTCCGCTGGGCTTCTTCAACCCTCTCCTCTACAAGCTCTGTAAGGACCGACTGAACCCAGAGTGGTACGAGACCAGAACAGAGGCAAAACTCAGAGTAACAATTATAACAGTGTTTATTATGTACAGGTGAAATGGAACACTTGGGGTCTTGGGAGTGCCTGGAAGAGAGAACAGGGTCAGGGTCCTTCTGGTGGGATAGGTGGATCAAAAACTGATGCTCTGTTTGTTATCTTACAGGGGGATGTTGGGTCGAGGTTCTGAAAGGACTCAGGACTCCAGAGTGGTTTGGCAGGCGAGTGGCAACAAGGCAGGAACTGGCAGAACGGGAATCAGGATCCAAGGATTCACAAAAACTGTGGACACAAGATCAAAAGGTAAGAACTCTTATCAGATTGATATTCACTGGCTGAAGTCATAAATACCGATTGAGGTACAATGCTCCAGCATTGGATCTCACTGGACTGCAGCCTTAAAGCTACTATATGTAACTTTTCTAACAATATATTTTTAACATATTTCTTCACTCTGTCACTAGATTGATGTTAGAGAGGTAATCTCTGAAAAAAACAAAAAAAAATATTGTCCCCTTGCTTCTCCAGGTGGTAAATAAGCATTTCTAAAAAGAAAAAGTGACCCGCCATTTTCCAGCCAATAAAAACAAAGTTTGTAACCAGCCAATAAAAACCGAGCTTGAATTTGAATCAGCCAATAAAAACAGAGCTTGAATTTGAATTTTAACAGACCACAAGGGGGCAGAGCCATATATGGCTCTGAGGGGGAGGGATCAGAATGCTTTGCTTGTTGAAATTTTTTTCTAAGTGCTGATGTTCTACAGAAACTGCAGACTGAACCTTTAAGTAGTGGAGCTCCTCATCAGATGGATGACCGTCAGCTGGTGTCAATTGGCGGCCATCTTGGAAAGGGGCGGCCATCTTGGAAAGGGCTGCAGACAGTGGGATTCCGACAGTACCCCCCCCTCAAGAAACGCCTCCGGGCGGTCCGCGACGCATCTCCGGGTGGGCGTTGAAGAAGGCAGTAATGAGGCTGGGATCCAAGATGAACGAGCGGGGAATCCAAGACCGCTCCTCAGGTCCATAACCCTCCCAATCAACCAGGTACTGGAAACCTCGACCACGGCGACGAACGTCCAAAATGGCCCGGACAGTGAAGGCCGGGTGGTTGTCGATCAACCGGGCAGGAGGAGGAAGGTCGGAGAGCGGGCACAGAGGGCTCTCGGAGACCGGCTTGACCTGAGAGACGTGGAACGTGGGGTGAATCCGCATAGACGAGGGGAGTTGAAGACGAACCGCAGACTGGTTGACAATCCTCGTGATCGGGAAAGGTCCGATGAAACGAGGAGCCAACTTCCTCGTGGTGCCCCTAATAGGAATGTCCCTAGTGGAGAGCCAGACTTTCTGACCCACCTTGTACACAGGAGCCGTAGAGCGACGGCGGTCAGCAAACACTTTATTCTGAGCAGCTGTACGTGAGAGGGCTGCCTTCGTCTCCCGCCAGACCCGCCGGCAACGGCGGAAATGGTGCAGGACAGATGGAACCGGAACGTTGATCTCCTGACTGGGAAACAAGGGGGGAAGGTATCCAAGAGAAGCCTCGAACGGGGACATACCTATGGCAGAGGATTTGTGAGCGTTGTGGGCGTACTCAACCCAAATCAGATGTTTGCTCCAGGATGAGGGGTTACGTTCGGCGACGCACCGGAGGGCGGTCTCAAGTTCCTGATTACACCGCTCAGCCTGACCATTCGATTGAGGGTGGTAACCTGAAGTGAGGCTTGTTGTAGCCCCCAGAGTGGTGCAAAAACTTTTCCAGACCTGCGAGATAAACTGGGGCCCCCGATCTGACACAATATCAGAGGGGATACCATGAATGCGGAACACATGTGTGACAAGGAGGTGAGCCGTCTCAGAAGCAGAGGGAAGCTTTGGTAGGGGAATGAAATGAGCAGCCTTCGAAAAACGGTCGATGATGGTGAAGATGGCGGTATTACCTTCAGAAGGGGGTAGACCTGTGACGAAGTCAACAGCAATATGAGACCAAGGACGGCCGGGCGTGGGCAAGGGTTGCAGGAGTCCGGCAGGAGGTTGATTACCAGTCTTGTTCCTAGCACAGGTCGGACAGGCTGAAACGTAGGACTTGACATCTTGGGTGAGTGTGGGCCACCAGAAATGAGTCTTAACCAAAGAGAGCATACGGGAGGTGCCAGGATGACAGGATAGTTTGTGTGAATGGAGCCAGTCCAATACCTTACCCCTCATGTTAGAAGGAACGAAGAGTTTGCCAGGGGGACCTGTGCCAGGGTCGGGTTCATCCTTTTGAGCGTCCATAACTTCCTTCTCAATGGGCCAGGTGAGAACTCCCACAACAGAGACTGGAGGAATAATGGTTTCCTCAATGTCTGGAGAATCTGGGGAAGAGAACTGACGGGAGAGAGCATCTGGTTTAACATTCTTCGAGCCAGGTCTAAAAGTCAGAACAAAGTTAAACCGGTTAAAGAAAAGGGACCATCGTGCCTGTCTGGGGGTCAATCTCTTTGCCTCTCTCAGGTACGTAAGGTTCTTGTGGTCTGTCCATATTAAAAAAGGGGTAGGAGTGCCCTCTAACCAATGGCGCCACTCTTCTAATGCCAGTTTCACTGCCAATAACTCGCGGTTGCCAACATCATAGTTTCTCTCAGCCTGTGACAATCGTCGTGAGAAAAAGGCACAAGGGTGGACCTTGTTATCCTTGGGAGAACGTTGTGACAAAACGGCACCTACCCCAGAGTCTGAGGCATCTACCTCCAGGATGAATTGATGGCTTGGGTCAGGATGGCATAGAACTGGCGTAGAAGAAAATAGTTTCTTAAGTCTGTTGAAAGCGGCTTCTGCCTCGGGAGTCCACTTGAAGGCCAGGTTTATGGAGGTGAGTTGAGAGAGAGGTGCGGCAATGCGGCTATAGTCCTTTATGAATCGTCTATAAAAGTTCGCAAAACCAAGGAAACGCTGAAGCTGTTTCCTGTTCTCCGGGACTGGCCATTCCTCCACTGCTCTGGTCTTTTCGGGGTCAGTACGATAACACCCACTCTCAAAAATGAACCCCAAGAATGACACCGACTTCACATGAAACTCACATTTCTCTCCTTTAACAAATAACTGGTTCTCGTAAAGTCTCTGAAGGACTCTACGTACATGGTTACAGTGCTCTGCCTCGTCTCTAGAATAAACAAGAATATCATCCAAGTAAACAAAAACAAAGTCCCCTATAAAGTCACGCAGAACATCATTGATCAAGGCCTGGAACACAGCAGGTGCATTGGACAAACCAAAAGGCATTACCAAATACTCAAAATGTCCGAGTGGTGTCTTGAAAGCGGTTTTCCACTCGTCCCCCTCTTTAATTCGCACCAAGTGGTAGGCGTTTCTGATCTCGTTCTGGGTCGGTTATGGCTGGAGCATTCTGTAAGGACCGACTGAACCCAGAGTGGTACGAGACCAGAACAGAGGCAAAACTCAGAGTAACAATTATAACAGTGTTTATTATGTACAGGTTGTTGTATATTCAGTTCTGCATTACACCTCTGGAGGGCGCTGTAACCTAGTGCATAGAATTGCTTAGAAGAAGAGTTGAAGTAAAGCATGGTTCTGTGAAGTTCATGCCCGAGTCCTGCTGCATTATTTACCTCGTGATATCAATACACCACAAATTGGCGACGAGAATGGCGAATGTTGTGCCTCTTCCTGCATTGTTTCTACCATCCGCCGGACAACCTGCAATTCCGTTCGACATGTGGATGAGGATGTTTGAAAACTACCTGCTTGCTATTCACGCAGAAGGGGACGACTGGCCCGACACGAGAACACGTGCACTGCTCCTACACTGCCTGGGCACGGAAGGACAACGTGTATTTTATACACTTACAAACACAGGTACCACTTATGATTCAGCTGTGGCTGCACTGCGAGCGCATTTTACCCCAGCAATAAACGTCGTGGTGGAGCGGCATAAGTTTAGGCAAAGAACGCAGAGACCGCATGAGACTGTTGCTGAATACGTGGGCGCGCTGCGCGAGCTGGCTGCCACGTGCGACTTTGCTAGAAACGCAGATGAAATGATAAGAGATCAACTCATAGAGCATGCAAGTTCACCAAGAATACGTGAGAAGCTGTTACTGCAGACAGATGGAAACCTCACACTGGATGCAGCAATAAAAATTGCATGTCAAGTGGAAGCTGCAATTGTGCACGCGCAAAGCCTCATGTCTGACTCACATGCACAGAGCGTCATGTCTGAGTCACAAGCAGCTGTACAAGTGGTGAAAGTAAAGCCAAAGCAACAATTCAGACCTAAAATGAGGAGTTATAATTCTACTGATCCTGCGGCGACACAGAAACCGAACAGAAGTTGTTTTAGATGTGGCTCATCAACACATCTTGCTGATTCTCCAGACTGTCCAGCACGTACAGTGAGTTGCAAAATCTGCAATAAGACAGGTCATTTTGCTCGTGTGTGCAAATCCAATAAACCTACAGCTAAGGTAGGAGAAGTTGTTGTTCTTGAAATGAATACAGTGAGAATGCTACAAAATGAACAAACAGATGACAAGATTAAATGTGCTGTGACCATAAATACAAAGTCAATTTCCTGCCATGTGACACTAGTGGTGGACACAGGATCTGCAGTGTCTATTATTCCTGAACATTTCTACAGAAAATACTTCAGTGATGTGCTGCTGACTAACCCGCCTTCAAAATTAGTGACTTATACAAAACTTGAAGTCCCTGTAATTGGATGCCTACCAGCTACTGTTCAGCATGAAAACACAAAAGTGCCAGCTAAGTTTTATGTGGTGAAAACAGGAACAGCTTTACTGGGAATGGACCTTTTTAAAACACTGAGACTGTGTATTACAAACAACACTGTGCACTCAGATGATGATTCTTCTCCAACAGTTACCTCAAGCTGTAAAATGTTACAGAGATTAAAACTGGATATGAACTAAGAAAAACATCCAACTAGAAATACACTAAGCCCTAGAGTAATAGAAAAACATCATAACAAACAGCAGCACGAACATGAGTCTGTATGAGCAGATGGTCACAGATGAACACAGCAACAAGAAAACAGATCAGCATAGGAAGTGGAAGTGTCAGTACTACATGTCCCCCACAACAAGTAAATGTCCCTTAAATAAATGTTTTCTATGATTTAAAAAGCAATACAGTCACAATTTTGAATCAATATTTTAGTAAGAGGCAGTATAAATGAGTAATTTGATGAGTAATTAGGCGAAAATAGGCATTGACATGCTGAAAAACAGTAACATCTTACTGACATGTTGTGGCACATGCCAGGAACACTATGGCATGCCACAAAACACTGACATGTTGTGGCACATGCCAGGAACACTGTGGCATGCCACCGGAAGTGTCAGTACTACATGCCAGTGCCACAATACAGTCACAATTTTGAATCAATATTTTAGTAAGGGGCAGTATAAAACAAGTAAATGTCCCTTAAATAAATGTTTTGTATGATTTAAAAAACAATACAGTACAGTCACATTTTTGAATCAATATTTTAGTAAGAGGCAGTATAAATGAGTAATTTGATGAGTAATTAGGCGACAATAGGCACCGACATGCTGAAAACACTGCCATCTTGTGGCACATGTCACAAAAACTGT
>JBBPBX010006763.1:34135-67402 GCA_038048925.1 Garcialebias charrua
CTAAGGATATTATATGTGAAATTACTGTCATATATTGTTCTTATAAGTATACAAATTATATATGTTTCATTTTATACAAATTTACTAAGGATCTTATACCTGGTTTCAATGCATTATACAAAAAATATAAGTTTCAAACAAAACATATAAAAACTTTATAAAATTTATATATATCTTTTCCGTATGGGTAACATATCTATGGAAGTATGTACCGCCATTACGGAGACACTCGCGCTGCTGACACTTTTAAAATATGCTTCACTTCAGCTCTGCCTTGAAATAACAAGCCCATCCATCCATTTATTTATTTAGTTAGTTATTCCATTTTCATTTAACCAGAACCTGGTTATGTAGTTTCCCATGATCACTTGCTGTTAACTCGAGTCACTTACTGTTCAAGTAATTTAGATGACGCTGGCACAAGGAACAAGATTAAAGTAAACATTTGTTTCTATCAGTCCGTTCAGAGGTCTGCTGACAGAACTAGAGTTAGAAAATAGTACTACTAAATAATAATAAAATAAAAACACTGGACAGACTGACCAGATTGCAATTATTAACCAGTTTTAAATGTGATATACTGTATTTGCCATTCAGCATGTCCAAAAAGAAAATAAAACTTGTATAAGGCTTTTCACATTCAGTATATTTTCATTTCTACATGGTTTTTCATTGTTGTTTATTTATTTCTGTTATTTATACAGATATAGTCTCATTGAGTCACTAGGACTCATTTGAAAGATAGACCTGTTTGGGAGCAGATGATGGGGGTTAAGGGCCTTGCTCAAGGACCCAGAGTGGGATAAATGTGGGTGGAAGCAAATGTGGTTGTTTGACCTTTTCCATCCACATTTTGATGTCATTGGGGGAGTCAAACTGGTGACCTTCCAATCATAGGCCCAGAGGTGGGTAGGAACGAGTTACATTTACTCAGTTACATTTACTTAAGTAGCTTTTTGAGAAAATTGTACGTGTGAGAGTAGTTTAAATGTGAAAGACTTGTACTTTTACTTGAGTAAATTTTAGGGGAGAAAACCGCAACTTTTACTCAGTTACTATGGGCTTTCTGCCGATCGCTACAGTTACTTTTGTTTCAAGTATGTAAAAACATTTGCAGCAAAATTATTGCGTAACTTATTGTCACCTGACATGTAACCAATCAAGTGAAGCCAACCAGTCACGTGACCACAACAAACTCTCCGCGCGGGCCATGTTGAGTGACGTCGGAGATTCTGGTAAACAGTTAGTGCTGTTTATAGGATGTCAAAATGTAAGAAAATGAGTTCCAACATTTACTGGTAGAATTAAAGTTTTGCAGAAAGTCAAGTTTATTATTATTTAGCAGAATTATTTGGGCTACAGTTGCCTTTGTGTTTTTTTTTATTTTATTTACAACAATGTAAAAGATAAGTGGTTTATTTCTAAATACTTTTGGCTGGTATTGCCTTTGTGTTTTTATTTATAACAATGTATGTTCAGTCTCATTAAAAGTTACGTTTCCTTGTAAATCCATTTGCATGTTATAATTTAACGACACAAGATGGTACTCCGCAGTTACTCACTACTTGAGTAGGTTATAATCAAAGTACTTCATTACTTTTACTCAAGTAAATTTTTGGATGCCTACTCACTACTTTTACTTGAGTAATATTTGGTTCAAGTAACAATACTTTTACTTGAGTAAAAAATTTGAATACTCTACCCACCTCTGCATAGGCCCACCTTCTCTAACCTCTTCCCCTCCACTCCTAAGGTGACATCTGTCATACAGCTACTGTTGTATAATGTCCACTGATTGGTTCTATAATGTTTTCCAGTTCAGACGTCTATAAAAAGGAAAAAAAATCAATGCTTTTGCTCCACTGCATTCTTTCTAGGAAACATTCATGATGTGACAGTATTATCAAGTTGTTTAACTGATCTCAATTATTGAGATCGACTATCGTTTGTCTTTGTCTATAGCCTGCCAACACTCACAATCAAATGGTAAATCACTTCACACAGTACCAGCCTCCACCCATTCATACACACATTCATACACCGGCGGTAGGTGAGAATAAAAGGCCTCAAGAAAAAATAATTAAACCTGGAAGAACAAGCTATCACAGGGACTGAAGCCATGCTTTGGATGCATTCTTTCCCTCATCAATGATTGGCGGTTGTTGAAGGGTCAGCCTCCGCTGGGCTTCTTCAACCCTCTCCTCTACAAGCTCAAACAACAGGGGCTGTTTGATGTAAGTTAGAACTGCAGGGAAGGTTTGATTTTCCTTTGTTGCTTCCAGTGAAAATAAAAACTTGAAGTCGAAAGGATCCAGCTAGGTAGTTTTGTTTTTCTGTTTTTAAAGAAAATGTGTTGCAACTTGTCATGTAGTCGTGGTCTGATGAACACTGTTTGTGTTTTTCTTCAGGTGCCTGAAGGTCGTCACCTGGGCCGTCTGGATGAGCAGGTTCAGGGAAAGGGCTTCTGTGCAGCAGCGTCCTGGGACCCCGTTACAGGCTGGGGGACACCGAACTACCCTGCACTGCTGGCTGCACTCATAATGGACTAAACACGTTTATCCAAATGTTAAAAAACTGTCTGCTCTGAGAGCAAATCAAACTCCCGATCAGGTTTCTGATGCTGAAAGGCAGAACAGTGGAATTATAAAACTACTGGTAATTGCTGTTTTATTCTGAAACACATGCACTGTTCAAATCTTATTTTAATTGGATTAAATGTTTTTATTTATTACAATTCTCTTCTTTTTTTAACCTATTTAATGTCATCCTTAAATAATAACTTTATAAGGCGTGCAGTTTTAGTGATTTTTATCCTCAAATTTGGAGTTTTCAGAGTAACACAGTTGCCTTTTTCTGTTATTCTATGCATCTTTACTGGAATGGATTTCCCTACAAATCTAGATAATGACTGGTATTAACAGTAATCCTCTGCTTTAAATGTTCACCGTTAAGATTCCCAGAAATTAGAAGGGCTTGACTCGCAGGTTGCTTAAAGAAACTTAAACTACTGAAATGTGAAGATCTTTAAAGATCCACTGACATGATTTGTTTACTATTCATAAAATTGCTCAATATATATATATATTTAACATTTAAATATGTTCTTTTTTGCAAAAAAAATGATAAATCACTTTAATTTTGCTTTAAAAGTGATTTTGAACTTCAAGCCGTGTTTAATCATGGGAAAACCGATTACACACGAACGCACCATCTGTAGTGTGCAGAGTAAAGGCTGGTTTATACTTCTTGTCGCATGTCTTTTACCCCCCGTTGAGTGAAAAAAAGTTGCGCAACTTCCATCTGCACTCCCGCCATCCCCCGGTGACAGCTGTCTTGTACATGACCCCCTGTCAGAACTCTCGAATGCGGAGGTTGAGGCTCGGAGCGTGTGATTGGTTCAAAGTTTGTGGGTGTTTTTTGTTTGCGCCTTTCAGCGCGAGCTGAATTTCATTAAAATATAACTACAGAAACGCCCCCAAAAAATGTGTTAGCTGAATATATATATTAGTGCTTCTGAGTTAAATTTTTGTTAACAACTGATTACAAATCAGCTTATTTCAGAACGTAAAAAACACGAAGCGTGCACCCATCAGAGCATTTCCGCCTTTCAGCGCGAGCTGAATTTCATTCAGGGGAGGGCTGTGCAGTGCGAAAATGGCTTTCCAGAAGCCAGTTTTTGTTTTTGCTTTGACATGGATAGTTTTGAAGAGAAACTCGCCGAGGCGGTCCGGTGGGAGTGCGCGTGACGTATGCAGTGGGAGGGAAGAGGGAGGGATCACTATAATGTATCCCCCAGTCTTTTCAAAGTATAAACACTCAAATGCGGTCAGTGACACACACGCAATTACGTCATCGCTGGGCACTCAACGGGGGGTAAAAGACGTGCAACAAGAAGTATAAACCTTGAGAGGCAGAGCTCTGGGCTTGTCACAGTGCGCGCGTGTGAGCAGCTGACATTAAGGTCAGTCTGATCCAGCATCAGACCTAAATTAGATCCTGTTGTTTCTTGTTCCATCACCCAAACTATTTTCTGCTTCCCAAAATGAAGACAAATAGCTCAAATCTTAACTTAGATTGCTAAATTCGTCGGGTTTTAAATTGTCCGCTATTAAAGAGACCAGAGCCCTCTGCCTCTCACTCTGCACCCTACGTCACAGATGGTGCGTTCGTGTGTAATCGGTTTTCCCATGATTAAACAGGGCTTGAAGTTCAAAATCACTTTTAAAGCAAAATTAAAGTGATTTATCATTTTGTTTGCAAAAACGAACATATTTAAATGTTAAAATATATATATATTGAGCAATTTTATGAATAGTAAAAAAAATTTTATGAATAGTAAAAAAAGTTTTATGAATAGTAAAAAAAATCATGTCAGTGGACCTTTAATGATTATTGTAAATGACTACTAAATTCTCCTTGTTCATTGGTCCAACAGTGACATCTAATGGTTAATTTATGCTTTTATTTTCTAAAGAACGTTAGATTTTCCTTGTGTATTCTGTGGTTGCCTAGCAACATCCTGCGCGATGAGACTGCGTTAGTTTATGAAGAAACCCAGAGAAAATCTTCAAAATAGCGCCCTCGGAAAGCAGAATGAGGTACAAATATATGTAATTGTGATTTGTGATAAGAAATGTTATTTGTTTATGTAAGAAGAAGTAGAACGTCGTGGTTTATTTGTTTAAAATTGAAACTGTAACGAGTTAAAGGACCCAATGTATTCTTTTGTGTATAACTGAACATTGATATGTTGGTTTTATACATGTCCAACGGTTCTGTATTATTTTGTTTTATACTACAGTTTTCACGGTGTAAATGAGAAGAAAAGTCAAGATTAAACTGCACCCGTTTGAAACTCCCTGCGTCTGGCTGTTCAATCCGAGAGGCAGCTACAGTGAAAACTCAATGCAAGAGACCAGATCTTTCTGCAGTGAAGCTAACACCGTCCCATCTGGAACTAAGCTATCTCCTCTCTCACCAATGATCTCTCACAGGCAAGATAAAACACATAAAGTTAAAATGGACGATCACAAGAACAAGCTCACAGCATAACTGAATTGACGTAATGTCAAGGGATAGTTAAAAAATCTCTTGTGAATCCAAAGCAGTTACAGAATAAAATGTCACTTCCAAAAGAGGAAAAAGAAAATCCTGTTGACATGCTACTCAAGTCTAGTTCCAGAGAGAGAAAACTAACAGAAAAAGGCCAAAAGATGCACATTCAAGAGAACAACAAACGTGAGAAAGCGTTTCACAAAGTTTATGATTCTTGGAAGTGGGTAGCCACAGAAACTAGGGAAAAACTAAAGGCCCTCTGTACATTAGAAGAACTGAATGGTTTACAGGAAAGCATCCAAGCTACGTATGATGCTGTAAGACTGCAGTATGAACCCATTCTACGTAACAGTAACACCACAGCAGAGATTGTCAAAAAGATGGAAGCCTGTGTTACACTCACAAAAGAAATCTGTGACCTCATAAACAATCGTACAGAAACTATTGATAAAGACTATAATAGCTATCTTGAGAAAGAAAGTGTAAGACAAATATTAAACAAAAATGAATATGGATCTATCTTTGGTCACACTCAGACCGAAACCATACGCTCATCAAAGTCATCAAAGAGTTCAAGCAGACATTCCAGCTCATCTAGTACTAATAACAGCAAGGCAGATGCACAAGCAGAGCTTGCTGCTAAAGTGGAGCAATCAAAGGCCACAAAGGAAATTCAAGCACAGCAAGCACAGCTCCAAAAATTAGAAAATGAATGGAAACTTAAAGAGTCAAAAATGCTGTCAGAAATGAAGCAAATGGAAGTGGAAATGCACCAACAGCTGGAACAAGAAAGAGCAAAACTGCAGCGGTTAAAAGAAGAAAAGGAAATAGCTGTAGCAACAGCTCGTGTAAGAGCATATGAGGAATTTGAACACTATGGAAACAATGTAAAAATAGAAGATATTAATTACAGAACTAACCCTGTCTTCTCTAGAGATAAACCCTGCTTCAATCCAGATGCTACATCGTTTCAACCTTACCAATCAGCTCCTGAGGTGACAATAAATCCAGAGGCATCCAATCTAGCTGAAGCATTCGTCAGCTCATTAAGTATGAGTCGCTTGCCAGTCCCTGAACCCACAGTATTTAGTGGGGATCCTTTAAGGTTTACTGACTGGAAGATGTCATTCATGACTCTTATTGACAGAAAGCCCCTCCCAACAAGTGAGAAGATGTTTTACCTCAAAAATTATCTTGCTGGAGAGGCACGCAAAGCTGTTGAAGGTTTCTTTTATCGAGACTCAAAGGGTGCATACACTGAAGCATGGAAAGTCCTACAAGATAGATATGGAAACGCGTTTATTATACAGAAAGCTTTCCGCGACAAGCTTACAAGATGGCCAAAGATAAACGCAAATGACTCACTTGCACTACGTGAGTTTGCTGACTTCCTCCAAGGCTGCAAAGAAGCAATTCCACATGTCAAGGGACTAGACATCCTCAATGACTGTGAAGAGAACCATAAATTGCTCAAAAAATTACCTGAATGGATTGTTCACAAGTGGAGTCGAATAGTTGTGGAAGAACTTGATGAATCAGGTGATTATCCAGATTTTAAATACTTCACAGAGTTTTTGAGCAAAGAGGCAAAAATAGCCTGTAATCCCATCACCTCATCGCTGTATGGAAATTTCAAGTTTGCAGATGATAGAACACCAAGAACCAAAACTTTCAACACAAATGCACAACAAAAAGGTTCCAGTCAGGAGACACAAGATACAAATAGCTGTAAACCAAAATCGCCTTGCTATGTTTGTAAAAGTGAAGCACATGGCATCACCTGGTGTCCTACTTTCACCTCAAAGAGTGTTGAAGACAAAAGAACATTCATACATGAAAATCGGCTCTGCTTTGGGTGCCTGAGAAAAGGTCATGTGGCCAAGGATTGTAAGAGACGACACACATGCAATATATGCAGACGTCGTCATCCAACCTGCTTACATGAAGAGAAGAAGGAAAGACATGTGGAGACGGCAACAAATAGCTCCACTTCCACAGAAGAACATGCAAATCAAGAAACACACAGAGTTATGTCCCATACATCAACACAGCATGCTTCTGCCACCACCAGTATTGTGCCAGTATTTGTGTCTTCATTACAAGAGCCGCACAAGGAAATACTAACATATGCAATGCTGGACACACAAAGTGACTCAACATTTGTGTTAGAAGATGTCATTGACAGACTAAATGTGGATTTCCATCCAACAAAGTTGAAACTCAGTACTATGACTGCTGTCGACACAGTTATTTTCAGCAAGAGTGTTCATGGTCTGCAAGTTCGAGGACTTAACTCAGAGAGTTACATCCAACTACACCAAGCTTACAGCAGAGACTTTATCCCAGTAGACAAGTATTCTGTCCCAACGAAAGAAACTGCATTGATGTGGCCTCATCTCAGAAGCTTGGCAGATAAGCTACCACCCGTTCAAGACTGTGATGTAGGACTTCTCATTGGATACGACTGTCCAGCTGCCCTAGCTCCACTTGAAGTCATAACAGGTGACAAAAACCAACCCTTTGCACAAAGATCAGAACTAGGATGGAGTATAATAGGCTCTTCAAACCCCCACCTAGACAGACAAGGAAGTCAAAGCTTTGTGCATCGGCTCACAGTAAAGGAGCTAGCAATCCCATCGACGACTGACATCTTAAAGGTCTTAGAATTGGATTTCATGGAGAGAAGCTATGAAGATAAATATGTGTCTCAAGAGAATGTTAATTTTATACAGTTTCTCAGCAACATCACACAGAAAGATGACGGGCATTATGAAATGCCTCTCCCGGAAGATATAAAGCCACGGTGGGAGAAATGGATAAATGAACTACAGAGACTGAAAGAGGACCTATATGCCACAAAAGGTGGAGGAGAGTGCAGTATCTTATTGAACAATTCTGGAGTCGCTAGAAAAATGATGAACATTTCCATGAGACAGAAATGGCACTCAGCTCAGCGCAATCTCAAGAAGGAGGACATTGTCATTATCAAAGATGATAACCTTCCAAGAAATCAGTGATAGCATCTAGGATGAGTGGTTGATACTGTTCAAGGCAGTGATGGATTGGTCCGTCGAGTCAAAGTTCAAGTCGGGTAACGAAAGTCAAATTCTTCTTCTAAACCTTCAATTATTGAGAGGTCAATTCAGAAATTAGTTCTTCTTTTGGAAAATGGATGAGAAAAGATGAACAACTTTTGTACAGTTTACCGTACTTATTTCATGATAGTTTTATGCAAACATATTCATTTAGTAGAGTTAAAAATTCTGTTCAATTCATTCACTCTTAATGTATTACTTTGATCATTCATTGTAACAGGATTTGGTGGGAGTGTAAATGACTACTAAATTCTCCTTGTTCATTGGTCCAACAGTGACATCTAATGGTTAATTTATGCTTTTATTTTCTAAAGAACGTTAGATTTTCCTTGTGTATTCTGTGGTTGCCTAGCAACATCCTGCGCGATGAGACTGCGTTAGTTTATGAAGAAACCCAGAGAAAATCTTCAAAATAGCGCCCTCGGAAAGCAGAATGAGGTACAAATATATGTAATTGTGATTTGTGATAAGAAATGTTATTTGTTTATGTAAGAAGAAGTAGAACGTCGTGGTTTATTTGTTTAAAATTGAAACTGTAACGAGTTAAAGGACCCAATGTATTCTTTTGTGTATAACTGAACATTGATATGTTGGTTTTATACATGTCCAACGGTTCTGTATTATTTTGTTTTATACTACAGTTTTCACGGTGTAAATGAGAAGAAAAGTCAAGATTAAACTGCACCCGTTTGAAACTCCCTGCGTCTGGCTGTTCAATCCGAGAGGCAGCTACAATTATAATCATTAAAGGTCCACTGACATGATTTTTTTTTACTATTTTTTTTATATATATTTGATGCTAGAATGCTTTTTTTTTTTTTACGTGTAACCGGGTGGTTTATTAGTTCAATGGTAAAGTGGCTGTAAATTCCCACTCTTGTTGACCCCCTGAACACACCTTGCCCTGTTCCCCTGCCTCCACCTTCAGTGTTTATAAGCACCAGGTGTGCATTCATTCTCCAGGGTGTTGGCTGTTTGTTCTGTTGCTGCATGGGGTTGTAGTGAGTGCTGCTACAGGGTTCATCACACATTGTAACCAGCCCTGAACCACAAGTGGGACATTTCTGTTGCTAAGGTAAAAGTTTTTTTTTTCCATTAGTCACTTAGGGCTGGTTGGGTGCTGTCAATGTTGCTCCACATATTGTTGTGGTGTTCTGTTTAAAGTAACTTGTGCTTGTTTTTTTTTTTTTTAGGATATGTGTCAGTGGGTAGCAGATTGCCACTGCAACTGTTTGAATGTACCTGCGGGATTGTGACTTATTAAGGTACATGCTTGTATTTTCTAATATTGTTTATCATGTGCAGACACCTTACTAATTGTTATTCTCTGTACAGCAGATTGCTACTGTTGCTATATTATGCTCCCAACTCTGTGCATTGTTTTAAACCTTATATGTTCTCATGTGGCTGGCATTGTTCACCTGGTGTTAGGTGATTTGGAGTTGTGCCAGTTTGTTGTAGCATTTTTTAAATAGCACTTCAGCACTAGTCCTTTACAACTAGCACTTTAGAACCACCATAGCAACTAATAAAAGCAGTTTTTAATATTGTTGGGAGGAATCAATAAAATATATATTGTATCGGTCTTTTGCACGTGACGTCACGGCTCATGTCTTTTTGCCCTTACGGTCGCCATGTTATTGAGCTGTGTTATTGAGCCGTTAACATACATATGTAACATCATTTTCAACAGGAATATTTCCAGATAATATGAAAGTAGCTAAGGTCGTTCCTCTTTTTAAAAATGGTGATAAATGTGTACTTTTGGTGGACCACTAGGGGGCTCTACTCACACCCAGTGGACCGAATGTGTTACAGGATGCTTTTATTGTGAAAGGTCCAGAGGACCGGATGTTGTGTTGGTATATAAGGCGGTGTTGGGTGGTTTTCCCGCCAGTTTAGTAGGAGTTGATTAAAAGTGAAGAACTATATCCCGTCTCCTGTGTCGTCTCTTCACCACCTCCTACACTGGTGACCCTTGTGAATTGAAATGACGACATCCGAAGGTCAAGCCAGCTCTCTTCAGCTGTCCGCTGCTGTGGAACCTCCACCGGCGGCCCCGCTCGCTTTTGCGGTGGCCGTTAAAATCCCGGACTTCTGGCTGCACGCACCTCGGTCGTGGTTCGCCCACGTCGAATCACAGTTCGCTCTTCGCGGGATCTCTGCAGACGACACCAAATACCACCATGTGGTCGCTTCACTGGACCCATTGTCCACCCAGCGGGTAATGAGCCTGCTCGAAGACCCTCCTGCACAAGGAAAATACGACGCCCTCAAGGAGCTCCTTCTGCAGCGTTACACGCTCTCGGACGCGGAGCGCGCCGAGAAACTGTTTTCCCTCTCCGATTTGGGCGATGGCACAGCTCTTGAGCTCATGGAAGGAATGTTGTCGTTGAGGGGTTCAGCTGACTGTGAGTTTCTCTTTCTCCACCTCTTCCTCCCGGCTCCCGGCTCCAGTGCGCACTGCCCTGGCCAACTCCCCGTTTCTGCAGCAGAAGGATTACCGCTCGCTGGCCCGCGAAGCCGACCGCATCCTGCTGGCTGCGAGGACGTTCGCGGTCCAAGCGGCGGTCCCCGGATCTCCAGCGGCGCCCGAGCTTCAAGCATCGCCCTCAGCGCCGGACGAGCCAGTGGTCGTAGCGGGGGTCGCCCGCAGGCGGTCAGGAGCTGCCTTTTGTTTCTTCCACCAACGTTTTGGCGCCAAAGCACGACGGTGCGTCCCACCGTGCAGTTTCAAGCCGCAGGGAAACGACAGCGCCCGCTAGCAGTCCCGGCCGTTGGCGACAAGGAAAGGCTGCTTTTCATCGAAGACTCGAGGTCGGGGAGGCGGTTCCTGGTGGACTCCGGCTCGCAGAAGAGCCTCGTTCCCCCGACTGGCTCCGACAGGTTAGCAGAAGGCTGCGGGCCGCAGCTAACCGCGGCTAACGGCTATCCCATCAAGACGTTTGGCGAAAGGTTGGTGACTGTTCGTTTCCATGAACGGGACTTCCAGTGGAACTTTGTGGTAGCTGCTAGCTCAGTCCCTATTTTAGGGGCTGATTTTCTTTGTGCTCACGGGCTCCTGGTTGATTTAGCTAACAGACGTTTGATCGACGCTGTGTCTTTTTCGTCACTGCCTTGTGAGACGCGAGGAGCTGGGCCTTTAATGCATGCTAACTTTTTAGCTTCGGGTAATGTGTTTCAGCGTTTATTGTCTGAATTCCCCTCGCTGACTGTTCCTGATTTTGCAAACACAAAACATGGGGTCGAACATTATATTCCCACAACGGGCCCCCCGGTGTTCGCACGTGCACGCCGCCTCGATGCTACTAAGCTAGCAATAGCACAGGAAGAGTTTGCTAACATGGAGCGTTTAGGCATCGTGCAGCGCTCAAACAGTCCGTGGGCCTCCCCCCTCCACATGGTGCCCAAGGCAGATGGCAAATGGCGTCCATGTGGGGATTTCCGCCGCCTTAATAACATCACAGAGAACGATCGTTATCCCATCCCCCACATCCAGGATTTTTCAGTGCACCTGGCTGGGACCTCCATTTTTTCTAAAGTAGATTTAGTACGGGGGTACCACCAGGTTCCTGTGCATGTGGAGGATGTCCCTAAGACCGCTGTTATCACGCCTTTCGGCCTTTTTGAGTTTTTGCGCATGCCTTTTGGTCTTAAAGGTGCAGCACAAACATTTCAGCGGTTGATGGATTCAGTCCTAAGGGGTCTGTCCTTCGTATTTGTGTACCTGGATGACGTCCTGGTGGCTAGCAGCTCGGCTGAGCAGCACTTGTCCCACCTCCGTGAGGTTTTTCAGCGCCTGGCAGCACATGGCCTGATTGTAAATACAGCGAAATGCCAGTTTGGGCTGCCAGTCATTGACTTTTTGGGCCACCGCATTTCTGCAAGTGGTGCCGTCCCGTTACCAAACAAAGTGCAGGCGGTGTCAGATTTCCCACAGCCCCAGTCTGTTAAAGCGCTACAAGAATTTTTGGGAATGGTTAACTTCTATAACCGTTTCCTCCCCAGGGCAGCACAACTGCTGCGTCCGCTCTATGGAGCGCTGAAAAAGAAAAAGCCCAACGACAGCGTGGACTGGACACCAGAACGCCTACAGGCATTTGGTGATGCTAAAGCTGCACTGGCCACTGCTGCCCTTTTGGCCCATCCATCCCCAGCGGCGCAAATAGCTTTAACAACCGACGCATCTGATGTTGCGGTGGGGGCTGTGTTAGAACAGCAGGTTTCCGGGGTTTGGCAGCCGCTTGCATTTTTCAGCCGTACGCTGCGGGACAATGAGCTGAAATACAGTGTTTTTGACAGAGAGTTGCTGGCGCTTTACCTGGCCACACGCCATTTCAGGTTTTTCCTGGAGGGCCGCCGGTTCACTGCATATGTTGACCACAAACCCTTGGTGTTTGCGATGTCAAAAATTTCTGACCCCTGGTCTGCTCGCCAGCAACGCCACCTCGCAGCGGTGTCTGAATTTACTACAGACATTCAGCATGTGGCTGGAAAATCCAACGTGGTGGCCGACTGTCTCTCCCGGGTGCTGATCTCTCCCGTATACGTTGGCATCGATTTTTCTGCTATGGCTGCGGACCAACGTAGCGACGCAGAAATACTCGAGCTCCAGTCCGGGCCCACGGGCCTCGAGTTGGAGGAACGGCAGGTGAATGACGGAGGTCCCCTCCTGCTCTGTGATGTTTCTACTGGCAGGCCCCGCCCCCTGGTTCCAGTTTCATGGCGACGCCGCGTTTTTGACTCCTTACATTCCCTTTCTCATCCAGGTGTTAGAGCCTCGGTGAAACTGGTCAGTTCAAAGTTTGTTTGGCCCGGTCTGCGTAAAGCAGTTAAGGAGTGGGCAGCAGCGTGTGTCCCATGCCAGCGCGCTAAGGTTAACAGGCACACCAAAGCACCTTTGGAACCCTTCTCCATCCCAGGTCGGCGGTTTGATCATGTGCACGTAGACCTGGTGGGCCCTCTGCCTCCATCACAAGGTTTTACTCATCTGCTGACTATGATAGACCGGACCACCAGGTGGCCTGAGGTGGTTCCTTTGACATCCACGACATCTGCAGTGGTGGCCCGGGCATTTTTGTCTACCTGGGTGGCGCGTTTCGGCCCCCCTTCAGACATTACATCAGACCGGGGCCCGCAGTTTGTTTCTGAACTTTGGTCTACCATGGCCAAGAGTCTGGGGACTAACGTTCACAGGACCACCGCTTACAACCCCCAAGCTAATGGTTTGTGTGAACGGTTTCACAGATCATTGAAAGCTGCACTGCGTGCTGCATTGACCGGTGACAACTGGATTGACCGTCTTCCCTGGGTTTTGTTGGGTTTACGTACCGCAACCAAAGAGGACCTGAGCTCTTCCCCGGCTGAACTGGTTTTCGGTCAACCTGTGCGCGTCCCCGGTGAGTTTTTACCTGAGGTACCCTCACCACAGTTTGCTCCACCGTTGCTCCATTTTTCACCTCAGGAGGCCCCTTTTCGTGTCCCTGGCCCGGTACATCATTGTTTACCGCAGTCATTTGTCCCTAAGAGTCTGGAGTCCTCTAAATTTGTTTTTGTCAAACACAATGCACACAGGACACCACTACAGCCTTTGTATGATGGACCGTTTCGGGTTCTTCAACCAGGTCCAAAACATTTCCTTTTAGATTTAGGGGGTCGTACTGAGACTGTCTGTATCGATAGGCTTAAACCAGCTCATGTTATGTCAGATGATCAGGTTGTTACGGCCCAGGCTCCTCGCAGGGGCAGACCTCCATCCACATTGTTAACGGACTGCTGTCCCCCTGCCAGAGACTCTCAACGTCCATTGGAGCCCGAATCTTCTGCAGGCCCTCCTCGGAGCCCTCNNNTGTATAACACAATCATTGTTCCACACTTAATCTATTGCATTGATGTTTGGGGGAATGCGTGTAAAACAATCACAAAACCTATTTTTGTATTACAGAAAAGAGCTGTAAGAATTATCACTAGAAAGCATTATCGTCATCCATCAAGTACATTATTCTATCACCTAAAGTTATTGAAGTTCCATGATTTGGTAGACTATAATATCTTATCAGTTATGTATAGAGCTCAAAATAATGCATTACCTTTAAATATCCAAATGCACTTTGTTAAAAGACAAAGTTGTTATAATCTTAAGGGGACAGAGTTGTTTGTAAAACCACAATTCAGAACCAGTTTGAAGGGACGTTCTACCTCAATCCAGGGAATTAGATTATGGAATGGCTTGGAGAATGTAGTTAAAAATGCCAAGTCAATGTTTACATTTAAAAAAATGATCAAAACAAATGTGTTAAAAAATATATATGAAATAGCGTAATGTGTATTGTATTAGTTAGAAAATTAGAAAGAGTTAGTCATTTTGTACTGTTGGTTGAAGATTATTATTGTTTAATCTGATTGTTGGAAAAAGTTGGTTGAAGATTATTATTGTTTACATGGTTGATTATTGTTGTTTAATCTGATTGTTGGAAGTAAGGGGCAGATATAATAAGATTTATTCTTCTTTCTGCTACCTTTCATTTTTTTTACATTTTGTACACTATCATTTATGAGATTGTCTTGTATTGTTTCTTTTGTAAAAAAAAAATGAACAAATTTAATAAACATAAACATGTTGGGTGTATACCGGTTCATTTAAACAGAGGAAGTCCATGTTAAACACAGTGCGATACAGAACAATAACATAAGCAAAATGCAAACTAAATATAAAAATGATCCTTATCGAGAGAAACTCAACCTTGAAGCCAGAGAACGTTACATAGTGAAGTTAGTTTCAATTAACAACATTGATCCTTACGAGGTAGCAGCTAAGGCATGGACTTCCTCTGTTTAAATGAACCGGTATACACCCAACATGGCGACCGTGAGTGCAAAATGTCACGTGTCTGCAAAAGACTGATACACTGTTCAGGTGAAGATATAGAACAAATGTTAGAATTGATAAAGACAGAATTTGTAAAGATACAAACTTGGTTTAAAATAAATAAATTATCATTAAATCTAGAGAAAACTAATTACATGATATTCGGTAATAGAAAGAAAACTGTTGATGTTCCACTCAAAATTGAGGATGTTGAGATTTGTAGAGTGAGTGAGGTGAAGTTTTTGGGTGTTATCATTGATGACAAACTGACATGGAAACAACACATAAATTCTGTAAGAATAAAAATAGCTAAATCGATAGCAGTACTGTACAAAGTCAGAGACCTATTGAATGATAAGGCTCTGTATTTGTTGTATAACACAATCATTGTTCCACACTTAATCTATTGTATTGATGTTTGGGGGAATGCGTGTAAAACAATCACAAAGCCTATTTTTGTATTACAGAAAAGAGCTGTAAGAATTATCACTAGAAAGCATTACCGTCATCCATCAAGTACATTATTTTATCAACTAAAATTACTGAAGTTCCATGATTTGGTAGACTATAATATTTTATCAGTTATGTATAGAGCTCAAAATAATGCATTACCTTTAAATATCCAAATGCACTTTGTTAAAAGACAAAGTTGTTATAATCTTAAGGGAACAGAGTTGTTTGTAAAACCACAATTCAGAACCAGTTTGAAGGGACGTTCTACCTCAATTCAGGGAATTAGATTATGGAATGGCTTGGAGAATGTAGTTAAAAATGCCAAGTCAATGTTTACATTTAAAAAAATGATCAAAACAAATATGTTAAAAAAATATATGTGAAATAACGTAATGTGTATTGCATTAGTTAGAAAATTAGAAAGTGTTAGTCAGTTTGTACTGTATTAGTATTAGTTAGAAAACTAGAAAGAGTTAGTCATTTTGTACTGTATTAGTATTAGTTAGAAAATTAGAAAGAGTTAGTCATTTTGTACTGTTGGTTGAAGAATATTATTGTTTAACCTGATTGTTGGAAAAAGTTGGTTGAAGATTATTATTGTTTACATGGTTTGACTACTGTTGTTTAATCTGATTGTTGGAGATAAGGGGCAGATATAATAAGATTTATTCTTCTTTCTGCCACCTTTCATTTTTTTACATTTTGTACACTATCATTATGAGATTGCCTTGTATTGTTTCTTTTGTAAAAAAATGAACAAATTTAATAAACATAAACATACACCACTTCTGTTTTTGCCCGGTGTACCTGGGCATTTGTAAGCCCTAGCCCAGACTATCTAGCATTATTTGCAGTCTACCAGTTGGCTTTAGTCACATCCTCCGAGTCACAATTCGGGCCTTCATCTCCCGTGTAACATTTGTCTCGGCAGGGATGAGCCAAGATCAACTTTAGTTAAACCCACATGCAGTTCTAATGTCACTCATGGTTTAAATAAACAGGAACAAATGTGGTTTAACTGGCTTATTTTACTATATTTTGTGGCCTTAAGTGGCTAATATTTAAAAAATGCAGTTTTACATCTGTTGGAATAGCCTAAAATAAGTTCTGAGTGGCTGCTTTTTCTGTGGTTTATTAACAACAATCAGTTCACTAAGATGCAAAACGGAGTCCAATGTGTATGCAAAAAAAAAACAGAATGGGATTTCTCTCGATCCTTTATTTTTCAAACAATGTTATTTATTACTTCACAGTTCAAACAGTGACCAGCAAGTTAACCTAATTTCCATTGCAAATTCTTCTGATATCCACTTTGCACTTCAACAAAATCCTATTGTCGTCAACTGGATGTCATCTCATACCTGGATGTCATCTCATACCTGCCAATGACAACTATCAGTTGTACAAATACAACAATAGGGTTTCACTGTTAAAATTGAAGCTGGTACATTTATATATACATTTCCACATTACAGGAAAAAATAAGTCACAATTGTGCTAACCTGAGTTGCTTTATTTTTCACTACATTTAGTCCCTTAGAGATAGGGTGAGAAGCTCAGTCATCCGGGAGGGACTCGGAGTAGAGCCGCTGCTTCTCCACATCGAGAGGAGCCAGTTGAGGTGGCTCGGGCATCTGGTTAGGATGCCTCCTGGACGCCTCCCTGGTGAGGTGTTCCGGGCATGTCCCACCGGGAGGAGACCCAGAGGAAGACCCAGGACACGCTGGAGGGACTATGTTTCTCGGCTGGCCTGGGAACGCCTTGGGATTCCCCCGGAGGAGCTGCTCCAAGTGGCTGGGGAGAGGGAAGTCTGGGCCTCCCTACTTAGGCTGCTACCCCCGCGACCCGACCCCGGATAAGCGTAAGAAGATGGATGGATGGAAGAAATGGATACATTTAGTACAGCCCAAAGATTTGTCTGTTAATGATACTGACACTCAAAGAGCTGATTACAACAAAAAAAAGGATGCGTCTACGTGAGAAGACAAATCCCATGTATTTGTGGTGTACAGTAACAGGAAAAAATATTTTGATGGTTGATCAAAATATCAACCATCAACCGCGCTGGAGGGACTATGTTTCTCGGCTGGCCTGGGAACGCCTTGGGATTCCCCCAGAGGAGCTGCTCCAAGTGGCTGGGGAGAGGGAAGTCTGGGCCTCCCTACTTAGGCTGCTACCCCAGCGACCCGACCCCGGATAAGCGGAAGAAAATGGATGGATGGATGGATGGTTGATCACTAGTGAAAGGGCAATAAAACAATGCACATGATTCTGTGTCCCCTCCTCAAAAGTCCTATTGAGGAGAAAAAAGGGGAAGTAAAAAAAACAATAAAACAGTTAACCTTTTCCAGGAAAACCAACAAAACAGTCCTAATGCATAAGACGACACTCAAATAAATCCGTGTACAATATGCACACTTAGGCAAAGTTATAAAATTGAAAAGTTGCTGCAAAAGCATGTACATTTGACTGTGATTGCAAAGAAAAAAAGAAAAAAGTAGTTTTGTTAATGTATCAATAAGTTTTTTTTTTTTAGGTGCAGGGATTGTGAATAAATATCTTCATGAGATGAAACTTTAAAAATGATCCCTCCAGGTTACACCATCAGGTGAAGGCCGGGTCAAAAGAAGTCAGTTCCTTGCTTGAACTTTCTTGTGTTCTCAAAAACTTTACAATTTTGTTTTCCCAGTTTGAATCTTTTTTTTAGAGGCAAAACACAGGGGCTCATCACAACAAAGCAGGCCAAAGAACACGAGACTGTCAAAGAACAGAGAGTCCCATGGCTCAGGCGTTTGTCTCGCGTTTCGCCTGATTCATCCACAGATAACTCACTGGCTGTTTTTGGCTTTGGCATGTCTGAGCATGTGAGACTTGAGGTGGCTAGACCGAGTAAACTTTTTATTGCAGCCGTCAAAGGTGCACACGTACGGGCGGTCTCCATTGTGAATACGCATGTGACGCTTGAGGATGTCAGACCGAGTAAACTTTTTATTGCAGCCGTCAAAGGTGCACACGTACGGGCGGTCTCCATTGTGAATACGCATGTGAGACTTGAGGTGGCTAGACTGAGTAAACTTTTGATTGCAGCCGTCAAAGGAGCACACGTACGGGCGGTCTCCATTGTGAATACGCATGTGAGGCTTGAGGATGTCAGACCGAGTAAACTTTTTATTGCAGCCGTCAAAGGTGCACACGTACGGGCGGTCTCCATTGTGAATACGCATGTGAGGCTTGAGGTGGCTAGACTGAGTAAACTTTTGATTGCAGCCGTCAAAGGAGCACACGTACGGGCGGTCTCCATTGTGAATACGCATGTGAGGCTTGAGGATGTCAGACCGAGTAAACTTTTTATTGCAGCCGTCAAAGGTGCACACGTACGGGCGGTCTCCATTGTGAATACGCATGTGAGACTTGAGGTGGCTAGACTGAGTAAACTTTTGATTGCAGCCGTCAAAGGTGCACACGTACGGGCGGTCTCCATTGTGAATACGCATGTGAGACTTGAGGTGGCTAGACTGAGTAAACTTTTGATTGCAGCCGTCAAAGGAGCACACGTACGGGCGGTCTCCATTGTGAATACGCATGTGAGGCTTGAGGATGTCAGACCGAGTAAACTTTTGATTGCAGCCGTCAAAGGTGCACACGTACGGGCGGTCTCCATTGTGAATACGCATGTGAGGCTTGAGGTGGCTAGACCGAGTAAACTTTTTATTGCAGCCGTCAAAGGAGCACACGTACGGGCGATCTCCATGAATACGCACGTGTGTGCGCAAGTTCAAGTCCAAAGAGAACTGCTTTCCACATCCCTCAAATGTGCACTGGAAACACAAGAGAGTCAGTTAATGCAGTGAAATATGAAATGTATATTATGTCACTGTATGATAAACATTTAAGATAAAGACTCACCTGGAAAGGTTTCTTTCCTGTATGCACTTGTTGATGTTTTATCAGGTTTGAACTCTTCACAAAAGCTTTGCCACATTTTGCACAGACGTGCACGCGAGGTCCGTGCGTAGGCAAGTGTTTTTTCATTGCCGAGTTGTTCCTGTACATCTTTGTGCATCCCTTAAAGAGGGGAGAAAAACACAACAAAGCTGATTTATTTGCAATTATTAATCACTTGTATGCATGCAGACTCTGAGGAAGAGGGTGCTGATAAGAATGGCACAATTCATCCAACTCATGTTTGCTATACTCAGTCTGAAATTTTGGCTACAAATTGTATGCACTGAATGAAATATCACACTCACTTTATGAGTACAAGCTATCGTTCTGGGCGCATTGTCCACTTTTCTTTTTCTTGGCTTTGTTCTGCAGAACAAATAAAAATACAGTAGTGACATTTAAAAACTTGTTCAGTACTTATTGCAAACATGGCATGATGTAAAAATATCTATGTGACTAATAATTTGTGGGAGGCACACTTAATCCATTCTTAATTTAACACAAAAATGGCATGGAAGGAGAGCTGAATGGACTGATAAAACCACACAATGTGTTACATCTCCTACTTCTGCACCCATATTACAGCTCTTAACAACATGGCAGTCTTTAAACAGCGTTTGGTCTCAGCATCAACTCTTACCGTGCAAACTCTGCCAGCTGCTTAGGATCTGACAGGTCATTGCCTGGGATACCTCCAGGAGGAAGCTTCTTTCCAGTCATACATTCAGAATAATCTGGAGAATTCTCTTCTGTGATTTGCTCTTCATGATCTATGTCCATGTTATCTAAATGAGAAAAAGACAGTCTGAGACATAGAAATGTCCTAAACCAAAATATCACAAACATTAATTTCTATTGCACTTTTTATATTAATTAGTTTTAAATACTATGTAATATTACATTTTAACAGAAACTGTGTGAAAGGAAACGCGCATTATAATATTGGAAAAATAATTTTTTTGAATTTTATCAATATGTTGCGTTCATGAAAATAGGAACTTATATTGTGTACATATGTATGTTTGGAAAGGGCAATCATGCGAGAAAAAAAAATGACGCACACCTGAACTGTAACCAAGAATTTTCATCATTTCTCAAAAAAAAAAAAAAAAAACACACAACAACAACAACAACAACAACAACAACAACAACAACAACAACAACAACAACAACAACAACAACAACAACAACAACAACAACAACAACAACAACAACAACAACAACAACAACAACAACAACAACATTACTACTCATGCATTCACTGAAATCGCCACTGAGATAAATCAGAAATCGCAGTTGCGAACAATAACAAAAATGAGCCATAATCAGAGGGGTTCCTGAAGGCAGCACCGCCGCCTCTGTTTTAACTGAAAACTGCGCCACAGCGGCCCAGCGAAACTACGAGCACTTCGCTCCCACTGTAACCGCCATGTTCGTCAGCTAGATAAACATTTTTTCGGGCCGCCATCTTTTATAGATCGTCATTGCAATTCTTACTCAGGTGTTCTGGACTGGCGTTGGACAGGTGTTCTGGACTGGCGTTGGACAGGTGTTCTGGACTGGCGTTGGACAGGTGTTCTGGACTGGCGTTGGACAGGTGTTCTGGACTGGCGTTGGACAGGTGTTCTGGACTGGCGTGGGGCAGGTGTTCTGGACTGGCGTGGGACACAAGGCGGGTCCGCAGGTTGTATGCTTTTGTAGGCGTAGTGCGAATCTGTAACATACATTTAAAACAGGTTTTTGTCTTTTCATGCTGATAATCTTTACAACAATCGTTATAGATGCCTGTTATGCAAGGACACATTTTAAAGTGCACTGACCTTTATAGTTTCAACATGGATTCTGTTTAGTTCAGAGACTTTTTGTTTTTTATAGGCATGGGTGGTTTCCAAATGCCTGTTGGACTGCTCGAGGTGTCTTTTCTCAGACTCCAACTGGGATAGCTGTTTTCTAAAACACAAAGCACCACGTCAAAATGTGCAAAACTTACTGAAAAAAGGCACCAAATGTTTCATCGCAGAACGTTTGCTAGTTAAAATGAAGTACAGAAATGATAAAAATTGACTAAACAGCTTTTTGTGAATTCAGATGTGCTCTTAGATTTCATGAAGGAAAACAACTTCTAGATTTTGGATTTGTGCTGGATTTGAAGTGTCTTTCTAAACAGCTGATCAGTTTTCTCAGGAAATCACTGCAAGAGTTTTGTTTTAGAATAAGGGCCAGTTTACACGGCGCGTATTTTGAGTGTAACCGCTACTTTCTCTTTGCGACTTTGCTTATCGCTTGGTGACTGTACAGTACTGTACATGTATTCATTTATTTAAAAAAAGAAAAAAAAAAGTATTTTTTTTTTTTAAACAGTACGTTCGTAAGTCCGGGTTGCCGTAGGTCGGGGGTGCCGTAAGTCGAGGGTTCCCTGTATTGCAAACATGGCATGATGTAAAAATATCTATGACTAATAATTTGTGGGAGGCACACTTAAGGGTTTTATTCCGTCTTAACACAAAAATGGCATGGAAGGAGAGCTGAATGGACTGATAAAACCACGCAATGTGTTACATCTCCTACTTCTGCACCCATATTACAGCTCTTAACAACATGGCAGTCTTTAAACAGCGTTTGGTCTCAGCATCAACTCTTACCGTGCAAACTCTGCCAGCTGCTTAGGATCTGACAGGTCATTGCCTGGGATACCTCCAGGAGGAAGCTTCTTTCCAGTCATACATTCAGAATAATCTGGAGAATTCTCTTCTGTGATTTGCTCTTCATGATCTATGTCCATGTTATCTAAATGAGAAAAAGACAGTCTGAGACATAGAAATGTCCTAAACCAAAATATCACAAACATTAATTTCTATTGCACTTTTTATATTAATTAGTTTTAAATACTATGTAATATTACATTTTAACAGAAACTGTGTGAAAGGAAACGCGCATTATAATATTGGAAAAATAATTTTTTTGAATTTTATCAATATGTTGCGTTCATGAAAATAGGAACTTATATTGTGTACATATGTATGTTTGGAAAGGGCAATCATGCGAGAAAAAAAAATGACGCACACCTGAACTGTAACCAAGAATTTTCATCATTTCTCAAAAAAAAAAAAAAAAAAAACGACGACGACGACGACAACACTACTCATGCATTCACTGAAATCGCCACTGAGATAAATCAGAAATCGCAGTTGCGAACAATAACAAAAATGAGCCATAATCAGAGGGGTTCCTGAAGGCAGCACCGCCGCCTCTGTTTTAACTGAAAACTGCGCCACAGCGGCCCAGCGAAACTACGAGCACTTCGCTCCCACTGTAACCGCCATGTTCGTCAGCTAGATAAACATTTTTTCGGGCCGCCATCTTTTATAGATCGTCATTGCAATTCTTACTCAGGTGTTCTGGACTGGCGTTGGACAGGTGTTCTGGACTGGCGTTGGACAGGTGTTCTGGACTGGCGTTGGACAGGTGTTCTGGACTGGCGTTGGACAGGTGTTCTGGACTGGCGTTGGACAGGTGTTCTGGACTGGCGTGGGGCAGGTGTTCTGGACTGGCGTGCGGCAGGTGTTCTGGACTGGCGTGCGGCAGGTGTTCTGGACTGGCGTGGGGCAGGTGTTCTGGACTGGCGTGCGGCAGGTGTTCTGGACTGGCGTGGGGCAGGTGTTCTGGACTGGCGTGCGGCAGGTGTTCTGGACTGGCGTGGGGCAGGTGTTCTGGACTGGCGTGCGGCAGGTGTTCTGGACTGGCGTGGGCAGGTGTTCTGGACTGGCGTGGGGCAGGTGTTCTGGACTGGCGTGGGGCAGGTGTTCTGGACTGGCGTGGGGCAGGTGTTCTGGACTGGCGTGGGGCAGGTGTTCTGGACTGGCGTGGGGCAGGTGTTCTGGACTGGCGTGGGGCAGGTGTTCTGGACTGGCGTGGGGCAGGTGTTCTGGACTGGCGTGGGGCAGGTGTTCTGGACTGGCGTGGGCAGGTGTTCTGGACTGGCGTGGGGCAGGTGTTCTGGACTGGCGTGGGGCAGGTGTTCTGGACTGGCGTGGGGCAGGTGTTCTGGACTGGCGTGGGGCAGGTGTTCTGGACTGGCGTGGGGCAGGTGTTCTGGACTGGCGTGGGGCAGGTGTTCTGGACTGGCGTGGGGCAGGTGTTCTGGACTGGCGTGGGACACAAGGCGGGTCCGCAGGTTGTATGCTTTTGTAGGCGTAGTGCGAATCTGTAACATACATTTAAAACAGGTTTTTGTCTTTTCATGCTGATAATCTTTACAACAATCGTTATAGATGCCTGTTATGCAAGGACACATTTTAAAGTGCACTGACCTTTATAGTTTCAACATGGATTCTGTTTAGTTCAGAGACTTTTTGTTTTTTATAGGCATGGGTGTCTTCCAATTTTTTTTCCAAATGCCTGTTGGACTGCTCGAGGTTTCTTTTCTCAGACTCCAACTGGGATAGCTGTTTTCTAAAACACAAAGCACCACGTCAAAATGTGCAAAACTTACTGAAAAAAGGCACCAAATGTTTCATCGCAGAACGTTTGCTAGTTAAAATGAAGTACAGAAATGATAAAAGTTGATTAAAACAGCTTTTTGTGAATTCAGATGTGCTCTTAGATTTCATGAAGGAAAACAACTTCTAGATTTTGGATTTGTGCTGGATTTGAAGTGTCTTTCTAAACAGCTGATCAGTTTTCTCAGGAAATCACTGCAAGAGTTTTGTTTTAGAATAAGGGCCAGTTTACACGGCGCGTATTTTGAGTGTAACCGCTACTTTCTCTTTGCGACTTTGCTTATCGCTTGGTGACTGTACAGTACTGTACATGTATTCATTTATTTAAAAAAAGAAAAAAAAAAGTATTTTTTTTTTTTAAACAGTACGTTCGTAAGTCCGGGTTGCCGTAGGTCGGGGGTGCCGTAAGTCGAGGGTTCCCTGTATTGCAAACATGGCATGATGTAAAAATATCTATGTGACTAATAATTTGTGGGAGGCACACTTAAGGGTTTTATTCCGTCTTAACACAAAAATGGCATGGAAGGAGAGCTGAATGGACTGATAAAACCACGCAATGTGTTACATCTCCTACTTCTGCACCCATATTACAGCTCTTAACAACATGGCAGTCTTTAAACAGCGTTTGGTCTCAGCATCAACTCTTACCGTGCAAACTCTGCCAGCTGCTTAGGATCTGACAGGTCATTGTCTGGGATACCTCCAGGAGGAAGCTTCTTTCCAGTCATACATTCAGAATAATCTGGAGAATTCTCTTCTGTGATTTGCTCTTCATGATCTATGTCCATGTCATCTAAATGAGAAAAAGACAGTCTGAGACATAGAAATGTCCTAAACCAAAATATCACAAACATTAATTTCTATTGCACTTTTTATATTAATTAGTTTTAAATACTATGTAATATTACATTTTAACAGAAACTGTGTGAAAGGAAACGCGCATTATAATATTGGAAAAATAATTTTTTTGAATTTTATCAATATGTTGCGTTCATGAAAATAGGAACTTATATTGTGTACATATGTATGTTTGGAAAGGGCAATCATGCGAGAAAAAAAAATGACGCACACCTGAACTGTAACCAAGAATTTTCATCATTTCTCAAAAAAAAAAAAAAAAAAAACGACGACGACGACGACAACACTACTCATGCATTCACTGAAATCGCCACTGAGATAAATCAGAAATCGCAGTTGCGAACAATAACAAAAATGAGCCATAATCAGAGGGGTTCCTGAAGGCAGCACCGCCGCCTCTGTTTTAACTGAAAACTGCGCCACAGCGGCCCAGCGAAACTACGAGCACTTCGCTCCCACTGTAACCGCCATGTTCGTCAGCTAGATAAACATTTTTTCGGGCCGCCATCTGAACACCGGTCAGCTTCTCCAAACTTTTTGGGGACCGAAGAGCTCCTGTGATGCCTGCTCTTCTCCTCTCTTCTCAGGCCCAGTTGCCCTGTGCTCTTCCTGTTGGACTGCCGCTTAAAACTGGTGAGGAAATCTGGAGACGTGGCTCTGCAACAAGACGGCATCCAAGTTCATTTCGGTTCCAACTACGGTAAATATCATTAAAAAAGAGCAAACGTCTAAAAGAGGCATGAACCTTGTCAAGAAAACCATGAGATCGTTGTTCTTCAAACACTCGGCCAAGTTGTCCACCACAGATTCCAGAGTGAGTAACACTTCCATCACGTAGCCCTGAACAAAAGAGCAAACACTTTTTTCATATTGCAATCATTTATTTGCTGTAAACGTTACTTTAAAATGGGATCACTGTTATTTCTTTTACTTTTCGAGGTTCATTTGCTGTAGAGAATTAAAAAAAAACATCTGATGTTTGAGGAAGTGTTTTGTACTTTAGTTCATTATTTTTGGCCTCCCCACCTAACAGTGCAACAGCTTCTGTCCAATGGGATCATGTCCCCTAAAACTCAGGTCTTATTTTAATATTATACTTTTGTGTTCTTTTCTTTATCTTTTTAATGCATCCTGCTTACTGATAGCATTATTTTATGAGTTAATAAACAATTAATCTACATTTGATAAATTCATTGCATTAGACAAAATATTGACACAATTTTTGGTGGACTTTAAAAAACATTTGTAGTTTCACTGCTGCAAGGAACAAATGAGCTTATTTTAATTTCTCATATAATACTTAAATAATTTTTCTCTTAAAGTTTTAACAGCTGGGCTTGTAAAAAATATACCAGTAGATATGTTAATTTTTATTTGGACATTAGCATAATAAACTCTCAAAACACACAGAAGCACCCATAAATGCACAAACCCAAACATGTATTATACGCACACACGTTTATATTTCAATATTTCACAATACAATTCTTCTGTAAACGGATATTGTTAATTTATTTTTCTAAAAACTTTTGTAAACAACAGTAAATGCTTGTCAGTGATCTTTGGCTGCCATTTGTTATTTATGAACATTAAGTCACACAAATTTGAATTAACTCTATTGATTTTAAAACACATACGATGCTTTAAAAACAGTTTATCACACAGAAACACGCATCATGCAAACACACACACACACACAAATGTGCACACTCACGTTTTTGGACAAGATGTCGATCTCTTGGCTTTTATTTGGTGTAAGAGTCTTTAACATGTAAAATAACCCAATGAGAAGTTCTTATACCCACAGGATGCTTTTGTATATTAATTTATTTTATTTTTGTTATTTATATAGTGTACAACATTATATGAATCCTAAAAACAATTGGAAAAAAATTGCTCTTCAAATTTATAAATTAAATATAACTTATCAAATGAGCTACAGAAATCAACATTTTGTTGTCTAGTGCAACCTCAAAATAAAAAAGGCACCCTAAATCAGTACAAAGTCTATTGTTACACAGTTTGATTATTGTTTCCTCTGCTTCAACAGCAATTCTGAAATGTTTGTCAATTTCTAAAATCCCATTAGCAGTAATAAAGATGAGATCAAATAAACTCCTATAAAGTGCCCTTAAAGAGACGTGCTCGGACTGACCTGCACTTCTTCTCCATGTTCTCCAATAACTTCCACCAGCCTGGACAGGAGGTCGGACACAGCACGTGCAGAAATGGGCTGATGCAGAGCTCGAAACAGCTGGAAGGAGCGACCGGCGTAGTGGCGAGATGAGCTGCACAAGGCCGTCTGCAGAGCCACCACGCTGAGCTGCTGCTCCAGATGGAAGTCTGAGCAGGTCAGAGACGAGGAGTCAGGCGAGAAAGAGGAGGCTCTGTTTTAGAATGCATCACTGATGTAGAAAATCTCAAGGGTTACCTGACTTGGACTCTTTAAACACAGAAATCACATGTCGCAGGAAGTTCGTCAACTGTTCGCTGCTTTTTGAGTTTTGGTTCTTTGGTGAAATGTCTTCATGGCACCACAGCGGTCCATAAGGTCTAAAAAAAAAACATTTTAGTTCCAAACATTTCAGAAATAATGGTACTTTTTCAAAGTTAGAAAAGTTAGTTGAATATTGCGTTGTACATCTCTTTCACAGTCTGGTTTAGTATACAAACAGAAAAGAGCTATAAGAATTATTACAAGTAAGCATTACTGCCATCCATCAAGTATTTTATTTTACCAGTTGAATATATTGAAGTTTTATGATTTGGTTGACTATAATATTCTTTTAGTATTGTATAAGCTCAGAACTAACTTTTTGTAAAAAGTAATAGTACTTATAATCTCAAGGGAATAGACATTTTTGTAAAGCCACAGTACAGTACATAACTAGTTTAAAGGGTCGGTCTACTTTAATTCAGGGAATTGGTCTGTGGAATGATTTGGAAAATGATGTTAAAACAGTAAAGTCAGTGCCTATGTTTAAAAAAAAAAATTAAGACAAACATTTTGAAAAAATACATATAAATTAGTTTATATCAAAGGTACTATACTGTATATGGAAAATTGTGATGAGTTATTTATTATGTTATAGTATTTATAGATGATTGTTGTTTGAATTGATTGTTTGAATTAATTTTGTTTAAAGAAGGGGCAGATAGGATAAGATTTTTTTCTTCTTCTCCTACCTTTTCATTTTATGTATTGTTTATTTTTCTCATGTGGTTTTGTATTTTTTTAATGTTTTAAATCTGAAATGAATAAATGAATAAAATAAAATAAATAAAATAAACAAACTCAATAATGCACGCAGAACACACTTTTCTGCGATTGAGAACTTCCATGTTTTGAGAGCTTATTATATTTATGTGTCTGATGCCAGCAAAAACATCACTTTGGTGTGTGTTTGTGCAAGCTCTGAGGATTTGTGCTCTTCAACATGATACTGATGTGCTTCAACGGTTCTGGTTCCTATTAATTCAACAGCAGCCATTTTAGATAGAGAGGCATGTCATGTGCATCATATAATAACAAACAAACTGGAAACTGAGATTTTTAGTAGGTACAATTAATCACAATATTGCCTGTGGTGTCCTAATTTAAAGATAAAATGGATCAGTTCATGTAAGGGTAAATTACATTACAAGTGCATCACCACTAGGTGGAAACCATCACCAAGAGAAACATCAATTTATCTTAATGCTGTTTCGAATTGTGATTGATAAAACCTGAAATCTGCATAATTCACATTGGATTAGTAAAATACACAAAGTAAGCATCATTGTTGTTACCTTGTAATTAAAAACTCAATGAGCTTGTTAGCCTTCTCGTTTATGTTCGTGGGGTCCACAAACTCCTCCATCTCCTGTGTGATCTCAGGCAAGTTGTTGCTGCTCCCCCCCAGGCTCAGACTGGACGATGTCGATGAAGAGCTGAGCCCAGAGTCTGGAACCGGAGACGCCCGACACTCCCGCAGGAAGTCAATGCTCCCTGAGTGCAACGGAGAAACAAGCGTCCGATCGATCACTAACTGGTTGCACTCTATTTTATGCTTCCTACATTTCCCGGCAGCTTGCTGCTGAAGATGGAAGTTAAGAGTTGGAAGAAAACTGAGCAACATATAAATCTAAAACTGTTAACAAACACTTAATAAGATGAAGCTGTTGCATTCCACTGCTGCAACTGTGTCACGGCACAATCTCTCACTTTCTTGTTAATAAGCTAAAGCAAGTACCACTTTAACACAGTGTCTAGACATTTTTTAAACAATTTATCAGTAGTGGGAGGGTTGATCTGATTGGGTAAACCAGATTATTGTGGCCTGAGCAGATGGCCCCAATTTAGGCACGAGGACAAAAATAGCAGGATGGAATGCTTTAATCAAGTCCTTTGATATCCACTGCACCCGATACTGCGTTTGGCACACAGTCCAAATATTTTCTACCCTGATAAGACACTTATCTCTTGTCTTTAGGGGAATGCTAGCTATCCCATAATGATGCTCGAGTTTATTTTGGCCAAGAAGAAGAGTTGCAAAAATGCCAACCTTCCCAACTCTCATCCAGTCTTTCAAGAAAGAACGAATTGAATCCACTGTATTTTTTTTTACCAGTAAGTGAACTTTCTGGGTTTGGCTTGCAGGTGAGAGTCTTAGCTCCATGGACTTCCTGTGTCTGTAGTAAAACCGATGCGATGGCCTGAAAGTTGTTGTTACAGATCAACGTGATGAGCAGGTGGAGGAGGAGACGCTTGCTGTGCTCAAACACCTCTGGGCGGTAATGATCCATACCTGGAACGCAAGCATAAATACATCAGTTGCTTTACGGCACAACCAAAGAAATAACTATAGATGACAGATCATAATTGATTGGTTCAAGTGACTTCACCCAAAAATAGAGCGTGGAGGATTAAAGGCAGGTGCAGGGTCCAGTCCTCTCTCACACTGTGGTCAACCACCATCTCAGTCATGAAAATCACTGCAATATTACACCTAAGGAAAACAAATAGAATACACTGTAAATACTTTATTTAACAAAACACGTTTGTCGAGAAACAATACCAAGAAGGGACCAAGTCAAAAAGGTTTTAGATGCTACAGTCTGACCTGTGTAGTGGTCCTCTGGGAGTGGTGGTTTCTGGTAAAAAGTCCACCAGAGGAGCCCAACATCCTCCACTGAGAGGCATGGGCAGAGGGTGTGGCTTGTTGGCCTCAATAACAGCCGTCAGCCAATCAGCGTAGGGAGGCATAGGTTCACCTGAGTGGACACAGAGCAATATTCTAAAAATATACGTGTCTAATACGAGGTACAGGTAGTCCTCGGGTTACGACGTCCTCGGGTTACAACGTTTTGCGGTTACGACGCACCTCCCATTAAAAAATAAAAAATAAAAAATAATTGTGAAAATCTTATTTTGAAAAGCCGAGTTCCGGTTTTACTTCCGGTTTGACGGCAGAAGCAGAGCTTGACGGCAGAAACAGCGGAGGAGCAATGAGCTAACATGCTAACAGACGGAGGAAGGCTTCACCAGCTCCCAGTAGGAAATTAACGCTTTTCCCTTCATTATGGCTCCAAACGTATGTGCTTTTTGATAATTATGTAGGGTACTGTGTTAGGATAGGCTAAGTGCTTTGTAAAATACAGTACTGTACGTATAAGAAGCAGTTTGTACGTATGTCATCCTTCTGATACTCTATTGTAAATTGAAATCACTTAAGTTTTATGATTTGGTTGATTATAATATTCTTTTACTTATGTATAAGGCTCATACTTCCTCACTACCATCTAACATTCAAACCTATTTTGTGAAAAGGATTAGTTGCTATAATTTAAAGGGAACAGAAATGTTTGTTAAACCTAAGTTTAGAACCAGTTTAAAGGGTAAGTCTACTACAATAAGAGGAATTGATCTTTGGAATGGACTAGAGGACAATGTAAAAAATGTGAAGTCCATACTAATATTTAAGAAAATGATTAAAACTATTTTGTTGAAGAGTAACATTTAAGTTGATTCTAATTTAACAAATTATAATAGGTATTTTGATGTGACTGTATAATTCTGATGAGACTGTATACTTTTGTATTACAAATATGTACTGTATATTAATGTTTGAATTGATAGTTTGAATTGATTGTTTGATGAGGAGCAGATATGATAAGAAATGTTTTCTTCTTCTGCTTCCTTTCATTTTATGTTTTTGTTTAATTTTTATTTTAAAAATTGTCATTGTTTTAAAATGAAATTAATAAAATTATACAATACAATACAATACAATACAATGTTCCGACTTACGTCGAAATTCGGTTTACGACGGTGCGTAGGAACGGAACTCCGTCGTAAGTCGGGGACTGCCTGTATAAGAGAGTATTTGAGGGGTTTATTTTGGTTGTGGACGGAACAGCGATGCATTGGTTGGAGCTGTCGCCTCGCAGCGAGAAGGTCGCAGGATCGCCTCCTGGCCTGGGCCCTTTCTGGGAGGAGTTTGCATGTTCTCCCTGTGCATGTGTGGATTATCACAGTCAAAAACATGTATGTAATGTTAATTGGTAACCACATTTCACCCAGCTGTGTGTGTGTGAGAGTGTGAGTGGTTGTTTGTCTCATTTGTCTCGATGCGTCCCTGTGATGGACTAACAGCCTGTCCAGGTTGTAAACCATTTCTCAGAGAGTGACAGTTGGAGACACCAGCTTCCCGTGAACCAGAAAGGAAATGCGAATAAAAGAAAATGGATGGATGGATACAGGTTACTCTTATGAAAACTATAAAATTCAGTCAAGTTGCTTTTTGGTCACAAGTTGTGGTGGTGAAATTCTGAACTTTACTACCCACGTTTCAAAGACATTTCTCACAGAAGCCCTTTAAACACCGAAGGCCATTCTGCATGCTGCTCATGCCTTATCAGTGACACTGTGCTGGTTACCATCACACACTCCCAATCTTAGCTTGTTTATTTCACACTCACCAAACTATGACACATGCCCCATTTTTTGTGTTTCATACAAATACTCACTTTTATCTTCATCATAGGACCCTCCTGAACTGCTGCTGTATCGGGACTCCAGACGGTTGTGTGCTCTCATACGACCGAGTCTGGGAATAGAAAATCACATATGTTGTCACAAGCCTTTTAAATTTTGCATTTATTCAAAATTTTAGATTAGAGCCATGATTGCATCCTTTACCGCTCCTCATTCTCTTTATTGGCCTTTGCATCATCTGTGTCTGTAAAGCTTTCCTGGCCAGCGACAACAGTATTGCTGCTTGATGTAGTTCCTAGAAATAAACCAAATTCCTCTAAATCACTTGCAACAAGTACAAATACAATTAGCAAGTCTAACAGTAGAAGCTACATCCATATTAGGTACAGCAGTCACAAACAGCCTATCAGTGATGGTTTATGAAGAAAGTAAAAAAAAAAAAAAGTACCTGAAGCTACTGCAGAGGCTTTGCTTGTGGCAGTGAAGCGGTAGAAAGGAGGGCTGTCACAGTGTTGCACCACAGGGTTGACTGGGTCCATTTGTTGCAACTCAAACAGCAGCTCCTCCATGGTTTGCATTGTGTTATTTCGACACAGATAGATCACTACTTTCTTGATCTAAAATAAAACATTGTAAAAACGTGTAAAGAAGAAGGAAACAATTGTAGCAGGCTTTAATCACGTAGTCTCTCTTACATATGGGAGGAGGGTGGTGTCACTGCTGACGCCACATAAACTGATGAGGAACTGCAGCATGGTTCTCAAGTTGTTGCTCCAGTTTTCATTGCTGACGAGAGCATTCCAGGCGTTTTCCATCTCATATCCAGGCATGTCATCTCCATACTAAAATGGCACATTAGCTGCTTTATTCACAGATCACACCATCGCTTTGCCATTTTAACCAATAAACACGACCATACCTTAGCCGTCATGAACATGAGGTTGTTGAGAACCATTGATGTGGCTTGTAAGGATCCCCAGCCAGCACCCTTCAGCGGATGAGATGAGTCTGTGCTGGTAAGCTGACACGAGGAGTCATAGCTTGCAGTGGACGGAGTAAAGACTGGAAGCAACAAGCCGCTATCCACTAGCTCGATGTTACTGAGCCAGGGCAAGAGGTATGTTAGCATGATCTGCCTCCCGTTTGAATGAGTGGTGGGGAACCTCTGGCTGACCTCTGGAACAAGGACAGAAGTGACACATTAGAGTAACACCAGAGCTGATCTGCACTATTTATAATTTGGATAATAGTAAAACATGAAATACACCTCGTGAGCGTTATTTACACTGACTCTAACATGCGGTATCTCAAGGCAGATTTTTTTTTGTTGCAGTTTGGTGAAATAAACATGAATAAAAATATATTTTCCGCGGTGGAAGATGAGCAAACATTTTTAACAAGAAGCCAAGAGAATACAGGAAGTCCTCAACTTACGACGGCCTCGAGTTACAACGTTTCGCGGTTACGACACGCATCTCCATGAATAATAATAATTTAAAAAAAAATATATATATATAC
>JBBPBX010006764.1:0-18906 GCA_038048925.1 Garcialebias charrua
ATGTACGTATGTATGTATGCATGTATATATGTACGTGTACATGTACATGTATGTATGCAAGTATGTATGTACCGGTATGTATGTAAATGTGACAGTATTTACCTCTCCATGGCAAATGTCCATTGCTTCCAAGTCATCAACACGAGACTTCCTCACCCTGGGGCGGCCGTGGTGTAATGGTAATGGCAGTCGACCCCTGATCGCAGGGCTTAAAGACTTCCTGCACCCAGCCTGATTTCAGGCTTTTGACCAAACTGTAAAAAAAAAAAAAAAACTGTTCACCTCAGCTTAACTTTGATGGACAGTGATTACATCCAATCACATTGGAGATTGCGGTGTTTTGACCAATCAAAATCCGGAAGGCGGGTCTTACAAGCAAGCACGTTTGTCTGCAGCTTCACAGTCTTTTTTTTTAGTTGTTTTTGCTGCAGGGCAGTTCTCTGGGGCACATATTTTTACATTAAGTTCAGATACATTGAAACCTCATGTAAGTCATTGTTACTTGAAGCTGAATTGTTTAAAAACAGTTATTTGCACTTTTCAGAGAGCATTTTTAATAAACGTTGGCAAAATGTTACGATTTTATTTTATCAACAACACAAAAAAGTTTCAGGCTCAGGATTTTTTTTCACTTTAAGCCCTGCCTGATCGGAAGGTTGGAGGTTCGAATCCCGCATCCGCCCACCATGTGTCGTTGTGTCCCTGAGCAAGACACTTAACCCCGAGTTGCTCCCGGTAGGTCTGGATGGCGCCTTGCAAGGAAGGCTACCACTACCGGTGTATGAATGTCTGAATGAATGGGTGGATGGCTGGTATTGTAAAGCACTTTGGGGCTCCTCACAGGGGGCTGGAAAGCGCTATATAAATAAGCTCCATTTATCCTCTCCCTGCGAGATCGCTCTTCCTAGAAAACAAAACCGAGCTGTGACGGTCCACACAGACAAATGGTTTTATGGCATAACTTCACAAACAGGAAGTCTTACCCAAATTATGTCCTCCTTCTCGGTCTCCTGAAGCTGGTAGAGGATTTTTGACAGCTCCTGATCCGACTCCATTTTCCCTATGATACGTTCCTTTTCTGCTTCACTCTGAGCACTCGCCAGCATGGTACAATACTGAACTGTGCGTGTGAAAAACACAAACAATTTCAAAATATTAATTATTATTATTAATAATAATATATCTCCTTCACCGTATTCATCTGAGTGTTCATCTCGTACTTTTCCAAACTGGTCTTCATCTCCTTCCTGCAAACCAGAAAAATGATTACTTTTATAATTTATTTTGAGCACAAACATCTGGATGTTCCAAAGCTTCTGAGGACAAAATTTACAATAACTTTCATCAGTGAAATTCAAAGTCAGGTGAATCTTATTTTCAATGAGGGTCAGTTCGTTGTGCAGAAAGCTGAGAACAAAAAGGAATATACAGGTAGTCCCCAACTTACGAGCGCTCTTACTTACGAGGTTCCGGACTTACGAGCTGGCGAATTTTTGGAAAAAACGCAAAAAATACCGAGTTTTTCTGTGTTTTTTCACCACAGTTCGTTAGCTAAACATGTGGACACACGTTTCCGATCATTTTTATGCACTCATAAGCAGTTTTTCGATGAAAAACAAGTGTTTGTAGTCGCGCTAGCAAAACCGTTCCAACTTACGAGCGAAATTCCGGACTTACGAGACACGTGGCGGCCGTTCCAATTTACGAGATTTCCGTGTTACGAGCGCCTCGTTGTAACGGAACTCGCTCGTAAGTCGGGGACTACCTGTAACATCATGAAAAAAAACCTTTACCTCTTCATCAGATTCAAACTGCACATTCACACCATATGTTTCATCAATGCTGTCATCTGTTAATAAATGGAAATGTCTCGTCACATTAACAGGAATAAAAATCTTAAAGAGTAAACATAGCTGCACTATAGATATCTCCTAAATTTTCACAAGTTGGCATGAGTTGTCTAAAACGTTCAAGTGTGAGAGGGCCTTATGACACATTCATTCTGATGTTTAAGATGAATAGATAAATGAATAAGTCATTTAATGGTGATGGATTTTACTCACATGAAGCGTCACCAATAAAGGGAATTGTGCCTGCCATTCTTCAAGCTTGAAGATGCTTTTCCAAACAGGGATTTCCTGTAATAACATTAACCAGACTTGTGGTTATAAATTAGAAAATTAAGAAAAAAACTATTTTAGTTTTACAGTTCGAATTACATTACACATGAGAATAATCACTTATTCATTACATGTCAAGCTCAGATATTTGTGTGGGTCCGAGTACAAATGCAGCTGCAGCTGCCAGGAAAAAGACAAAGAGAAGATATATGGATGCAGTTAGAGAGGACATGAAGGTAGTTGGAGTGAGGACATGAGGATGCAGAGGACAGTGAGGTGGAGGAGGATGACTCGCTGTGGCGACCCCTGAAAAGGGAAAAGCCGAAAGAAGAAGATGCTCACCGTTTCACACAGGGACCCTTTGCACAGCTAACAGAAGCTAGCTAGTAGTTGTTGAGCAGACTGAAATGGGAGGTTTGCTGGTGGCCTGTCTGATCCGTGATCAACAAGCCAAGGGGCAGCAGAACCAAACGTTTGGTTCAGGTTGCTATTATTTTTTTAAGTGTTTGCAGTCTGTGCGACTCACTCGTCACCTGTCAAGTTTTGTATTTAAAAATAAGGGAAATTTTCTGCCGGGTACGCCGAGCCACCCCACTAGGCCAGGGATCTACAACCTTTATGATCAAAAGAGCCATTTCTGCCCCTTTGTTCACTAAATTAAATGTTTCCGGAGCCAACTGGGATTCTCAACTGGTGGCCCACAGACCACTTTAAGTTTGTTAAAGGACAATTTTCTGACCGGTAGTTTTCTGGCCATTGTAAAGCTGAAAATATCTAATGATTTGTTGATATTTTTACATTTTAAGACTAAAAAAGACCAGATTATCATAAAGAAGGAAAAAATAATGTGATCTTTCCCAATTAAAAAATAAAATAATGAACTATGCAGGTCTAGGTAAATTATTTTAATTGTGGAAAAATTAAATATCCTACTTCAAATAAATAAAGTTAACTTATGTTTTACTCCTTCTATTAGTTCTAGTATTCACACATTTGCAAAGGAAATGACAGGAAAAACTGCTAAAACTAGCCCTTTTTGTTGTTATAAGAACAAATAAAATTCAGTTTAAAGTTAGTTTTGATCAAAGCTTGGAGGAGCCACTGCTGAGGGACCAAAGAGCCACATGTGGCCCCAGAGCCGCAGGTTGCAGCCCCCTGCACTAGCCAACCAAAGTCCAGGACCCCTAACATTTTAAGACAGGTTTACAAGAAATCTAAAATAACTACCTATCAGCCTCTTTCAAACCAGTTATGTGGTCACAATCTGATAAGCCTACCTTTGTGCTTGACGGATTTTTCATGCTGACGGACATCGTTCCTTCCCCCATGAGACTAAAGTCGCAGTTACAAATCTTAAAAAACGCATAAACTTTAGGAAAATAAATTCGCTGTCCCATTTTTCAACATATTTACACGAAATCTTAACTTTTTTGGCAGGTACGCGTCCTCTCTCGTTACTTCTCGTTACATCCATCTCTGTGTTTTTCCGGGTTTGCTCTCGACCGCGCCAGCAGTAACATCGCGAGAACTGCCACCGAGGCGACTGCAGGTGGCAGTTCTCGCGAGGCTAGTGACAGAGGCACCGGAATGTTTTTTTTTTTTTTTAAATAATATTATAATACGGGAGATTTCCGGGAAAATAATAATTCGGGATCACGACGGGAAAGAGGGGTAAAATACGGTAGTTTCCCGGCCAAAACGGGAGACTTGACAGACTCGTGTATCCTTTTTAGCTTAGCTGCTAAGAAGCAACTGGGGGAAGACACCCCGCGTGCCTCCACCTTTCTTTTCCCTGCGACTTTTAACTTCCACGGCACGCGAGAGCACAATTGCCTCAAACGAAAATTTAAAATTATATTGTGGAATATTGCCACTAGCTAGGTTTATGTTAAATATCATTAGTTGGCTAGCTCTACCGTTAGCTAACACGAGCTGAGACAATACCCATATTTCTGCGAGAAATGCACACCAACATCGCCTGTTAAAAAACATTTTAATACCAACTTCATACATTATGATTAAAAAAACATACTTACTGGTATCTGTTACGATATTTCCCAAGAGAAGAGTGAAACGCGCTCAAAAATGAGGCATGCGCAGTGTGCGTGTGTGGTTCTATTCTGAGCATGCGCGAGATGTCTTCTTATCGCGATATGATACGGGATTTGTTCACACTTATCAAAAACTTACTTTTTCTAAATGAAACGAGCTCAAGTTAACTGAGCTACTGAGATTTTTTGACCACAAATTACAAGTAACTTACTAAAAGTGAGTCTTAATCACTATTTGATGAAAACTGATTTAAGTCAATTTACTATTTTTAATTAAATACCATGTTTCCATTTACAGTGTAAATTATTTTATTGCATTTTATTTTTTATTTTTTTTCAGTTGAATGGACTCGGGGACAATTGCAGATAAGAGCCATGAGAAAGAATACAACTGATTTGATTTATTTTCTTATTTTCCTATTTGAAAGCGGTGATCAGTAGGATCATAGAGCTGCACAATAATGCATTTTCAGTTTATAATGCATGCACTTTTATTTATGCATTTATCTTGATATTAAGAAACATATTTTGTTTTTAAAAACAATTTAATTTTTTGCTGTTTGCCTGTTGAAAAATGTTTTCACTTGAAATTACTGACAGATCCATAAGAAAATATTGCTTTATTCATTTAATCCTTAAATAATAGACAGTCTGTTAGGTCTTAACAGACTATGTGAAATCATTTCAATATGAACATTGAACCTTGGCTTGTAGCAAATTTGTTTTTTTGGCCCTTTGTGTATTTGACTTTGACACCCCTGAAATGTCATCGTAATGAGCGCACCTGCAGCGTTTTGTGTGGTCTCGTCCAGTTTAGGTTTTTCAGCCACATTCTTCTTAATTCCTCATCTGTAGGTAGAAGATGGAAACTATACCTCTTTTCACAGGAACACTTTTGTTTTGGCTCCGTGTTCAAAACTCTATTGTTGTTGCCACTGATTTAGATTAGTCTGGTTGATCCTGCAGCCGTGAACACAACAGGTACCTGAACTCAGCACGGCTATTTTAGTAAACTTTGTGGTTGTTAAATGCAAGTGAACAAAACAAAAACAGCATTTTATCTGTCAAACTGAATGCAAATTATTTTCAAATAAACCGCAGTCCGTGCTCTGCTACCATAATTAAACATTGCTTACTGCTACTTCCTGTCTGACAGGAAGTTGTGCACATAATCATTTATACAGTAGAGCCTCCAGGAGTAAGGTGGATATAGAAAACAAAAAACAGTTGAGGTACTTCAAATAAACAAACAAAAATAAACCAAATCTGTGAAGGAACCTTTAGCACTCCAGTGAGCTATATACCATATTTTTTGCTCTATAAGTCACAGGTATTTGCATAATTTACATGCCCTGTGACTTATACATTTAAGAGACTTATTTATGGATTTTCAACATTTATAAACCAATTATTAGCAAGATATGACCGTTTTTCATTCTGACTGAAAATATTGGACACTACCATTGTCAGCCGCTAGATGGCACTCGAGTAGTATGGCATGCAGCGGTGGCTATTAATGACACAATCGGCTTGCCATAGCCTGCCACCTTCGTCCAGCTGGCCTGGAGCAACCGCCAAATCAGCTTCATTTTGCTGCACTGCCCCGGAGAAATGCAGCTGATTTGACAATTAAAGTGCATTTACAATTAAAGTGCATTTATTAAGTAAAAGTTCAACTGAGACACACCTTTAATATAATGCTGAGCAAACAAATTGTTTTAGGTGCTTATCTTGTTAAATTTTGCAAAAATGCACAGCATTTCACCTTCCTGATTTCTTCCCTCTGCTCTCCCAGAGAAGCAAGTACTTTTGAAATGCACTTGATGTTACGGCTGGCTCAGGCCGAACACATTAAAGGGACACAAGACACAAGAAGGCAGAAGGTAAATTAAAAAGGTTTATTGAACACTGCCCGACTCCTCCCTCCAGGTGCGGAGTGCACCGTCTTCTGGCACAGGGTTAGGGAAAAAAACAAAGACAAAAAGTTCAAACAAATGGTGGACAGAGTGAGTCAGCCAAAAACAAAATAACGTCACCAGCGCAGGGCCAACCCATAAAAACAGGGCCGTCGAAGCCTGTCTGGTGACGGACTACCTAACCAAAGGGGACTCTAGGGGTAAAAGAAAACCGAGAACTGAGCTACCGATCTCACTCTGTCATTAGGCAAACAAAAAAAGAACTCCAAACAGTTGGCCACCACCAGCCACACAACCTCCTGGTTAAACCAAGCTAACCAAACCACACAGGTCAGCCTCCCTCTTCTGAGCAGGATCCAAAAGTTACCAATGCAGCCCATAGCCACCAAGTGCACCAAGCACAACAAAATCAAGAATGAGCAACTACTCCCAAGCGCGTCAAGCACAGTCAAACTTCACAAGCACAAATGAACAGACACTTTCTAAGTGCATCTAGCACAGTCAGGACCAAACATGAGCAATTAGCTACTCACCAACAATCTTCTAAACAGAAGATCAACCTTCCTGACAGGGGTGGGCGGAGAACACCCCACAGTACCCAAACAGCTCAGCACAAAGCAACCAAACTCTGAGCTCACAACACTCCGCATTCAAGCACTCTCACTCTGAAGTATATATAGGCGTGTCACTCAGGTCCTCCTGGCTGAACACACAAGCCTGATCATAATCAGACTAATTAACCAACAAAACATGACTGCAGTCAACATACACAAAAACCTGTAGGTGTCAGCATGGTCAGCTTCCTCAGGATACATAACACCTCCACCACCAGTGTTTTGTATGGGGGTGATGTGGATGTCAGGTGAAAACATCTCACATCCGCACATGCAAAATAAATAGGACCCTAGAGAGCAACAATGTAGCGGTCACAACAGACAAACGGACTAAAAACATCATTAAAACTAGTCCGCCTAACCGCTAACATAATCAATATCATGTTATCTTAAAATGTTCTGAAGCCAAACAGGCGACGCTTGTCTAGGCTTACTCTATAAGACTTATTTTTGTTAACAGACACCAAACCAACATCAACATCATGACCAAGGATGCCAGTGGGAGAGTGGATACTCTTCATAACAGCCAGAGGGAAACTGTCATTTTCTGCACGTGGCAGCTCCACCATGTCAGCTGCAACAGCACTGTTCCCAGCCACACTGTAAGCACAGTAGAGACAGTTAGGCACAGATTCATTTGCAACATGTCCAATATAAGGCTGCAGCACTTCATTTCTCACAGACAGTGAAAATGTATTTTCTGCTGTACTTCCAGCCAATGGTCTCACATCATTCTTCACAACTCTTGCTTTGTTTTCTGCAGGAGCTAAAAAAGAACACAATGAAACAGGTGGAATTGTTTCTTCTGGATCCTCCTCAGTTAAGCTCACTGGGACTTCTTCGGCTTCAGAGCTAAATAAAAAACATTCACTCAGGTCAATGTAATGTTCCTTCAGCTCATCAAAGTTTTTAAAATCCACATCTTTAACTGGGATTAAGTCAGATTCATTTTCATGTTTAATTTCAAGTTCAGTTACATGAAAAAAGAAGAAACTGTCACCCAAGTTGATGTCATCCTCAATCATCTCCTCCTGAAGACTAGGTGAGGACAGTAAAAGTTTCTTCTCCTCCACTGGAGTTGGTTCTCCTTCACAATTCATCATGAAGCTGTTGCTTAAATCAACATCTTCATTCTCTTCCTCTGGTTGATGTTCCTGAGGCGCCACCTCCTGTAGAAGTGTGAGAGGCTCACCTTCTTGAATGAAAGGCTCTGGTGTCACCTTTAGATGACACACAGTGGGACACAAACGGTGATCTTCCCTTTGTGCAGTATGGAGCTCTCTCAATTCTCTCTGCAACTCTTGGTCCAGAAGACGTTTCTCCTCTTCAAGAGCGGCATAAAGTCTTTGTCGTTCTAGTTCCTGTTCTTTTAAGAAAGTTTGATGTTTAAGTTGTAGTTCCCTTTTAGCAGTTTCGAGCTGCTGTAAAATGAGCTCTTTTTCTTTCTTCAATTGTTCTTCAAGCTCTTTTTTTCTTAAAGCAACTTTATTTTCATTTGAATGTCCATAATCAGGCATCACAACAACCCCAAGTTGAATTAATTCAGTCAGAAGTCCACCTTCAAACCAATCATCATGTTCGTATTCTCTAGTGTCGATTTTAAAATGGTTTGCTATACTCAACATCTGCTCTCTCGTGCAGTTGATATAGACATCAAACGTGGGCTGTTCAAGAAATCTCTTCAAATTGAATGCCATGATGTGAACACAAACAGCTTTTAAGCTGTACCCCTCTTCTAAAGACTTTCACTGTAAACAACAAAAAAAATCCCAGCTGCATTTGAACGCAGCACAATCCAAAAACACACACACAGCTGCGTGTTTCAGCTCAATCAGCAACCAGGAGCTGGTCCTGTCAGCTCCAGAGAGAGTGCAAACTACAGCACACAGCTGTCAACACACACCAAATGTAAAAAAGGAGCAATTATATTAACTGCGGTCCAAAAACACTTGGCTTCAAAAGACTTCACCACACTCAATATTTTAAGCACAAAAAACTCAATGTCTGCTCAAAACCAGACTCCCACAAACATGCACAGCGCTGGACCCGCCTACGAGTCAAACCAACAGCAGGTTTAATTAATTAACCCAACAAGGATCACAACAGCTCAACAAGGACTCAAAAAATCCAGACAATGTCTCGAAGATCCAAACAAGGACTCAAAAAAAGGATTCAAAAATCCAGACGAGGGCTCAAAAAGGATTCAAAATCCAGACAAGGAGTCAAAAAGGATTCAAAATCCAGACAAGGGCTCAAAAAGGATTCAAGATCCCGGACGAGGCGCCCAAAATATGTTACGGCTGGCTCAGGCCGAACACATTAAAGGGACACAAGACACAAGAAGGCAGAAGGTAAATTAAAAAGGTTTATTGAACACTGCCCGACTCCTCCCTCCAGGTGCGGAGTGCACCGTCTTCTGGGACAGGGAAAAAAAACAAAGAAAGACAAAAAGTTCAAACAAATGGTGGACAGAGTGAGTCAGCCAAAAACAAAATAACGTCACCAGCGCAGGGCCAACCCATAAAAACAGGGCCGTCGAAGCCTTTCTGATGACGGACTACCTAACCAAAGGGGGACTCTAGGGGTAAAAGAAAACCGAGAACTGAGCTACCGATCTCACTCTGTCATTAGGCAAACAAAAAAAGAACTCCAAACAGTTGGCCACCACCAGCCACACAACCTCCTGGTTAAACCAAGCTAACCAAACCACACAGGTCAGCCTACCTCTTCTGAGCAGGATCCAAAAGTTACCAATGCAGCCTACAGCCACCAAGTGCACCAAGCACAACAAAATCAAGAATGAGCAACTACTCCCAAGCGCGTCAAGCACAGTCAAACTTCACAAGCACAAATGAACAGACACTTTCTAAGTGCATCTAGCACAGTCAGGACCAAACATGAGCAATTAGCTACTCACCAACAATCTTCTAAACAGAAGATCAACCTTCCTGACAGGGGTGGGCGGAGAACACCCCACAGTACCCAAACAGCTCAGCACAAAGCAACCAAACTCTGAGCTCACAACACTCCGCATTCAAGCACTCTCACTCTGAAGTATATATAGGCGTGTCACTCAGGTCCTCCTGGCTGAACACACAAGCCTGATCATAATCAGACTAATTAACCAACAAAACATGACTGCAGTCAACATACACAAAAACCTGTAGGTGTCAGCATGGTCAGCTTCCTCAGGATACACAACATTACACGCCTATATAAACATAATATATACCTATATAATATATAATATAATAATATAATATATAACCTATATAAACTTCAAGTTGACTGTGCTTGAATGCGGAGTGTTGTGAGCTCAGAGTTTGGTTGCTTTGTGCTGAGCTGTTTGGGTACTGTTTGGGTATTGTGGGGTGTTCTCAGCCCGACCCTGTCAGGAAGGTTGATCTTCTGTTTAGAAGATTGTTGGTGAGTAGCTAATTTCTCATGTTTGGTCCTGACTGTGCTAGATGCACTTAGAAAGTGTCTGCTCTTTTATGTTTGTGAAGTTTGACTGTGCTTGACGCACTTAGGAGTAGTTGCTCATTCTTGACTTTGTTGTGCTTGGTGCACTTGGTGGCTGTGGGCTGCATTGGTAACTTTTGGATCCTGCTCAGAAGAGAGAGGCTGACCTGTGAGGTTTGGTTAGCTTTGTTTAACCAGGAGGTTGTGTGGCTGGCAGAGAGGCGACCAGCCGTTTGGAGTTTTTGTTTTGTTTGCCTAATGACAGAGTGAGATCGGTAGCTCAGTTCTCGGTTTTCTTTTACCCCTAGATTCCCCCTTTGGTTAGGTAGTCCGTCATCAGAAAGGCTTCGACTGCCCTGTTTTTATGGGTTGGCCCTGCGCTGGTGACGTTATGTTGTTTTTGGCTGACTCACTCTGTCCACCATTCGTTTGAACTTTTGTCTGTTTTTGCTTTTTCCATGACCCTGTGCCAGAAGACGGTGCACTCCGCACCTGGAGGGAGGAGTCGGGCAGTTTTTCAATAAAGCTTTTTAATTTACCTTCTGCCTTCTTGTGTCTTGTGTCCCTTTAATATGTTTGGCCTGAGCCAGCCGTAACATATTTTGGGTTGATGTCATCCTCAATCATCTCCTCCTGAAGATGATGTGAGGACAGTAAAAGTTTCTTCTCCTCCACTGCAGTTGGTTCTCCTTCACTATTCATCATGAAGCTGTTGCTTAAATCAACATCTGTGCAACAGCAACATCTACATTCTCTTCCTCTGGTTGATGTTCCTGAGGCGCCACCTCCTGTAGAAGTGTGAGAGGCTCACCTTCTTGAATGAAAGGCACTGGTGTCACCTTTAGATGACACACAGTGGGACACAAACGGTGATCTTCCCTTTGTGCAGTATGGAGCTCTCTCAATTCTCTCTGCAACTCTTGGTCCAGAAGACGTTTCTCCTCTTCAAGAGTGGCATAAAGTCTTAATTCTTCTTGTTCACAAAGACGCTTCTTTTCCTCCAAAGCAGCTTTACGTCTTTGTTGTTCTAGTTCCTGTTCTTTTAAGAAAGTTTGATGTTTAAGTTGTAGTTCCCTTTTGGCAGTTTCGAGCTGCAGTAAAATGAGCTCTTTTTCTTTCCTCAATTGTTCTTCAAGCTCTTTTTTTCTTAAAGCAACTTCATTTTCATTTGAATGTCCATAATCAGGCATCACAACAACCCCAAGTTGAATTAATTCAGTCAGCAGTCCACCCTCAAACCAACCATCATGTTCGTATTCTCTAGTGTTGATTTTAAAATGGTTTGCTATACTCAACATCTGCTCTCTCGTGCAGTTTATATAGACATCAAACGTGGGCTGTTCAAGAAATCTCTTCAAATTGAATGCCATGTTTGTGAACAAAACAGCTAATTCAGTCAGCTCACCACCAAAACAGTCCACATAGACCACAGTGGTCCAAAACACAAATGCCCTCTTGCTCTTGTATGTACCACAAGCAGCAGCACACACACACACACAGCTGACAGCACGTAACACTATCAGTACCAAAGAGAGGCTTCATTCAGATTCAAACTGCTGATTATAAGCCCAATTAGCAACTAGGAGCTGGTCCTGTCAGCTCCAGAGAGAGTGCAAACTACAGCACACAGCTGTCAACACACACCAAATGTAAAAAAAAAGAGCAATTATATTAACTGCGGTCCAAAAACACTTGGCTTCAAAAGACTTCACCACACTCTCAATATTTTAAGCACAAAAAACTCAATGTCTGCTCAAAACCAGACTCCCACAAACGTGCACAGCGCTGGACCCGCCTACGAGTCAAACCAACAGCAGGGTGAATTAACCCAAAAAGGATTACAACAGCTCAACAAGGACTCAAAAAATCCAGACAATGTCTCAAAGATCCAGACAAGGACTCAAAAAGGATTCAATATCCCGGACGAGGCGCCCAAAATATGTTACATTAAAGTGCATTTACTAAGTAAAAGTTCAACTGAGACACACCTTTACTATAATGCTGAGCAAACAAATAATTGTTTTAGGTGCTTATCTTGTTAAATTTTGAAAAAATGCACAGCATTTCACCTTCCTGATTTCTTCCCTCTGCTCTCCCAGAGAAGCGAGTACTTTTGAAATGCACTTGATTTGACAGTTAAAGTGCATTTATTAAGTCATTTCGAGCAAATAAATAATTGTTTTTAAGTGTTAATCTTATTCAATTATTGTTAAAGCCCTCCTGTGCACGCTCGCGCAGCCATATTTTGGTAGCCAATCGATTTTTGCCACAACACCGGCCCACGTGTCCAGGTACAGCCCACATTTTTGGATTGTCGGTGGTGATACAAAATAGATGCAACATATACGGTGAAGCGACGTATTTATGGATTTTTGCACTTTATTAGACATGTTTGGACTGATGCGTCTCATAGGGCGGTGTGACGTGTACGGCAGAAAATACGGTACATGTTTGAAGCCTCATTTGGAGCTCAGGTGGTAAAGTGGTCCCACCTGTCAAAAACTCTGTGTGTTGGCTTCAAGCTGTCATTTGCTGAAGCACCTCTGAGTAAGACACTGACCTCTGCAGTGCCCTGCTGGCTCAACGCTATGAGGGTGAGAATGACAGAGAACGTAAACTGCTTTGTAGAAATGATCCAAGACGAGCAGGGAATCCATCAGTTTTTACCATGCTGCCATCTGGACTCAATTTTATACCTTCACTGTAAATTAACTTCCCTCCAGGTCAGACCAGTTGTCCACAGAAAACATTTATTGCATCATGAAATGATGAAAAAAAAATAAAAAAAATCAGAACCTTTGAGCTCCTAAAGCCTCATGGGAGACGAGAAGATGTATATAATTTTTGTAAACAATAGCCTCTGATCCCAAATATTCACAGAGTTGGTAAAGAAGTGATGCAACACAAGCGAATGTTTCTCTGCCTCAACGTTTCTCCTGAAAACTTTATCTGAGCATATATCCTGGAAGAAAAACAGAAATTATGTATCAAACCATTTTATTTTTACAGCTTTCAGCTAAATACGGGGCTGAAGTTGTGTTTAGATATATTTTTACATTTACAAGTCATTACCACTTCCCAGAAATTGTGCAGCTATGATAAGCTTTTGGAAATTGAGCCGTACGAGTGCGTTTCCAACTTTGTGCCAAGAGATTAATTTTATTTACTCTAAAGTGTCTGTTTGAAATTGATGTTTATGTAATATAGGATATTTGTAATTTTGTATAATTGTTCTGCTCTGTTTTGCATTCAATCATTTTTAATCCAACACGCTGTGATTAGTGATTTCAAAAGAAAATGCAGTGAATACATTTCTGTCTTTCTTTCCTCTCTGCTCAGTCGTAGAGCAGAGGACCAAGTGGTTTAACGTCTTTAATCTACTTAGAGAGAGGATTTATAATTACTGCTCGGCAGAAAAAGAAATGTATACATAAATCGTCGCAGACTGAACTTCAGGGTTTATTTCAGGACTGTCTTAAACTTTGCTCGGCTATTATTTCAGGTTTGTATTCAGTAATTTTGATTAGGGGAAGACAACATTTTAAATAAGGTTCTTAAAAGATTTTGACTCTGCTACAAGCCGTTTCTGTTTGCTACTGATGAAACTGACAAAGGCAAGAATTATAAATCACCATACTGGCAGGCACAATCTCATTACCTGTTAACTTGATAATAATCATTAAGGAGATACATCAGCAAGTGATGAAGCATCTGTTCGTCAAACAATTAAACAATAAACGGTTTCACCAAGGAAAATCTTCCAGAAGCTCCAAACAAACAGCTGCGACTGATCCTGGCTGGTTCTCTGAGGAGTTTTAGTTTTTTTTTTTTTTTCTTCCTGGAGCTGAATGCTGTTGTAAACCAACACGACTTTAAAGAAGTTTGAGTTGTCCCAGCACTAAAAAGTCCAAGGTCATTTAATCTGAACAACAACTACGGGTGTTTCTGGGGGATTTGCTCGGTGACTGAAGCTTGTTGAGATGGACGAGTGTCCTTGGCTAAACTTGAATTTTTCTTGTCTTAGAATGAGCAATTTAAAACTCTGGCTGGATTTAAAGTCTGTAGAGACAGTTGAGATTTAAAATGGTTTTGTGTTGCTCTTGTTGTGTGGATCATTAAAATGTTCCGATTTTCAGATTGTTTTAATCTGTATTGCATGAGTTTTTGGTGCAATCCAAGACAGTTTCTCAGTTTTAAGTTGCAAATTAAAACAACTTGTTGCTGTGTTGAACAAGACAATTCCTTATCTAACCTTCCTTTCTGCCGAAAAATGAACTAAGTTAAACATTACATAAGGCTGGAGCAGTGGGTGGGCATCACAGGGTCAGCCCTCAAATGGTTTAGGTCCTACCTCTCTGACCTTTTGTGTCAATATCAAAGATTTCAGCTCAGCATTGGCAGCGCTTCAGTGGGGGGTACCGCAGAGGTCCATCCTCGGTCCCCTTCTCTTTTCTTTATACTTGCTGCCACTAGGTGCTATTTTCCGCAAACACAACAAACCCTTTCATTTCTATGTCAATGACTGTCAAATTTACTTCCCACTGAGGCACAGAGGCTCACGCTCTATTCAACCTCTTCTTGACTGCCTGGCTGACATCCGGGACTGGATGGCTTCAAACTTCTTAAGTTTCAATGAGAAGAAGTCTGAAGTCATGTTGTTCCAACCCAATGGCACATTCATGAACCACTGCATTGACCTTTTCACTCTAGCCCCATTAGAGAAACAAAGAGTCACTTATCGGGAAAGATAATGGATACTTCCTTGAAACTTAACAGTCACGTAAACATGATTGTTGATGAATCCTGATTTTTTTTCAGCTGAGGCGGCTGTCTAAGCTGAAGCCCATACTGTCCAAAAAGAACCTTGAGACAGTGATCCATGCCTTCATAAAAATCCAGGCTCGATTACTGCAATACGCTTCTGTTTGGAATCCATCTGTCCTCCATTGCACGTCTACAACTGGTCCAAGATGCTGCAGCCCGATTCTTAACTGGTACAGGCCATAGAGAGCACATCACTTTTGGCCTCCCTGCATTGGCTACCCATTCACCTTCGCATCCAGTTCAAAAATACTCTTGTATGTTTTTAAATCACTGAACAGTTCTGCTCCATCTTATCTCACTGATCTTCTGCAGCCATATGTCCCACCACACTCTCTGAGGTCAGCAGACCAGACGCTTCTTTCAGTTCCAGAAACTCGTCGTAAGCTCAGAGGTGACAGGGCTTTCTCTGTTGCAGGTCCAAGACTGTGGAATGAGTTGCCACTGTGTGTCAGGCAGGCTCCCACAACATACAGTTTTTAATTCTCGCTTGAAAACCCACTTTTATTCCCTTGCCTTTAACACGGTGTGATTTGATTTGATCCTGTCTGTATTCTACAGTAGGCTATTGGCAATTTAGTTATCTACTGCTATTTGTATCTATACTGTATTCTATTTTTTGTTTTCTTGTCTGCTGTACTTGTTTGTTTCTATTGTACAGCACTTTGCTTGGCCTTTTTGCTGTTTTAAGTGCTCTATAAATAAATTGGAACTTCCTCAGAATTGTTTAAAACATGTTTTTCATTGAAATATCTTTTTAATATATACATATATGTTTATTTTGTCCAGACTTCCAATTTGCATTCCTGTTTGTTTTCCTTCCGAATACTATATTATGTAATATTTACTATACATGTCTATAATTCTTTATAATGCTATACCTATAAAGTAAAGGGGTATGTAACAGTTCTTGGAAATAACTTGTATTAATTATTTTGGAAATGAGTAAATGCAATGTTCAGTCCCAGTTAATTAACTCCCATTGATTACTTGTTTTTCCCCCAGAGTCATTTAGCTGGCACATCCCAGTCCACACAGCATGCGCATGTCTCCAGGCAAACCCATAATTTAGCACCTTCAGGTGTTACAATAAACAAATCTTTGCTCAATGCTTAAATTAGCAAATCATACTCTTATCGGGATATAGAACTAACTGTGAACTTGATATAAACAGTCTCAAGTGTGTATGTCATTGAATGTAACTTTATTTTTATTTAAACTTTATTTATGCAGGTATTCTCATTGAGTCACGAGGACTCATTTTCAAGAGAGAGCTGTTATAGACAGACAACATTTAGTACACACAACAATATACAATCAAAGTAATTAAAATTAAAATTATGTTATAAAAATACTGTTAGCAGCATGGTCCTGTTGGCAGCAAAGACCTGTTAGCAATGTGGTCATGTTAGCAATGCAGTTCTGTTAGCAGCATGGTCTTGTTCTGTTAGCAATATGGTTCTGTTAGCAGTAGCCTATGGTTCTGTTAGCAGTGTGAACCTAGCAATGTGGTCCTATTAGTAATGTGGTTCTGTTAGCAGCATGGTCCTGTTAGCAATGTGGTTATGTTAGCAGCATGGTCCTGTTGGCAATGTGGTTCTTTTAGCAGTAGCCTATGGCTTTGTTAGCAGTGTGAACCTTGTTAGCAATGTGGTTCTGTTAGCAGCATGGTCTTGTTTGCATCATGGTCCTGTTAGCAGTATGGTTCTGTTAGCAGTGTGGACCTGTTAGCAATGTGGTCCTGTTAGCAATGTGGTTCTGTTAGCAGCATGGTCCTGTTAGCAATGTAGTTCTGTTAGCCGCATGGTCTTGTTTGCATAATGGTCCTCTAAGCAGTGTGGTCCTGTTAGCAATGTGGTTCTGGTAGCAGCATGGTACTGTTAGCAATATGGTTTTGTGGACCTGTTAGCAATGTGGTTCTGTTAGCAGCATGGTCCTGTTAGCAGTATGGTTTTGTTAGAAGTGTGGACCTGTTAGCAATGTGGTTCTGGTAGCAGCATGGTCCTGTTAGCAATATGGTTTTGTGGACCTGTTAGCAATGTGGTTCTGTTAGCAGCATGGTCCTGTTAGCAGTATGGTTTTGTTAGCAATGTGGTTCTGTATGGATCTGTCAGCAGTGTGGACCTGTTCACAATGTGGTTCTGTTAGCAGCATGGTCCTGTTAGCAGTGTGGTCCATTAGCATCATGAGGATACTAATGGCCGTGGCAACGGACGATGACTGCCCTCCAGAACTTATTTATTATATTGACATGTATTTGCTTGTAAACATGGTCAAGTCTATAAAATTGAACATTGATTAATTGATTAACCCAGCAAGCTCTAAAAGCTGTCATCTAAAGTCCAAAGGTGCATGGGTAATTTGACAATCCCTTACTTTTCTGTGTGTCATTTGTCTATGTGCTAGACTGAATGTCGGCACCAGAAAAAATACTTGTATAAATTACAGTATAGACAAAATGAAAATAATGACATATACACATTAATTTTTCTAAGTTATGTTCACAATGACAAACGTTTTTGAGCAAAAGCTATCTGTTAACTTTTCCAAAGTTGGTATTAACTTTTCTGGGATTGGACGTGTTTGAGTCATCTCATCACAGGAGAAACATGGACTATAAGAGACATTTGTTGTTTTTGTTTTGTTTGGAACAAGTTGTGTGCGTATGTACCGTGGAATAAAATCAGTAGTGCACAGTGTACACTCTGATCTCAGTATTATTGCCAAAAAGTACACTGAGATATTAGATTTTTAGATATTAGACATGGAATATCTTACAAAAAGATCTGAAGCTCTCGACCTTGACTTCTCTAAATGGTTTTCAGAATCTGTTGGAATCCTGGCAAAAACCAATGCAGATTTGTTCCTGTCTTTGATTTTATACGTCTACCTTATAATGTTTTGCTAGTTTTTTGATACTTTGTTAAAAAAAAAAAAAAATGTATTTCTCTCTTTTGTTTTCTATTGTTTATTGTTTAAGGAAATTCTACCATTGCTGTTCATCGTTCTTTAGTTTTAGCAGGTCGCTTTCGTAAATGAGCCATGAGGCTCAATAAGATTGACTAAATGAAGGTTGAATGAATGAAAAAAAATTTGCTGCCTTGACGATAACCTCTTTTCTTGAAACTTTACAAATACCCAACGGCAAAAGAAGAAAGCAGAACACAGAACCTGCCTGCAGTCCTACCTCAGCTCGGATAGAATATATGGAGAATACAGGAAGAAAAACTGCAAGACTAGCACCCAACATACTGAAATATGTTTTACCAGGAAATATATTGACACTGTAGCCTTGAAATGCTTCTGATTCACAAAGACATAACATACTGGAAGACGCAACAGTTTTATTCATATTTCCAGTGTTACAGGGTTGAAATGAAAGGCACAGATAAAAAAAAGTTCATGAGACAAATTTATAAATTTATTAGGTTCTTAAAAAAGTTTGGTGACACACATCCCTCTTGGTAAGAATATGTTGCAGAAGGAGCTTGCCACGATTAACTACAAGTGAAGCATGTAGTGACAACTACTGTGTGTTATATACAGTATACTGTATACATGTGTATATATATATATAGATAGATAGATAGATAGATAGATAGATAGATAGATAGATATAGATAGATAGATAGATAGATAGATAGATAGATAGATAGATAGATAGATAGATAGATAGATAGATAGATAGATAGATAGATAGATAGATAGATAGATAGATAGATAGATAGATAGATAGATAGATAGATAGATAGATAGATAGATAGATAGATAGATAGATAGATAGATAGATAGATAGATAGAATAGATAGATAGATAGATAGATAGATATAGATAGATATAGATAGATATAGATAAGATAGATATAGATAGATATAGATAGATATAGATAGATAGATAGATATAGATATAGATATAGATAGAT